>CM042549.1:1805000-1835000 GCA_023630585.1 Cranoglanis bouderius
AGCATACGATTTACTACAGTATACAATTCACTTTAGTTTCAAACGTTCAAATAGAATTGTGCGATTGAAAATTGTCTGAAATTGTTTTTGAATTGAGTTTTTCTTACTTTGAATGTGAATTTTAAAAAAAAATACTATTAGAGAAGTCTAGTGTCTCTTTTTTTTTGCTATGTAGTTTCAATTCATAAACGCACAAATTCAGTTCCATTATCGCATTTTGTTGCCATATGGCAACAATTACATTTTACCATTTAACAGAATACTCAAAATATATAAACTTGTTTAAATGACAAAAAAATATATTCCTTCCCCCTTTATGTAGTTTTGCCTAAATATTGAAAAATTAATCACATTTTGAGATCCCTCTGATGATGACCTTCACCATGCCGTGTGACTGCATGAAAAGGACGTGCAAACAGCACTTCCTGGTCATGTGACATGCCATTTTTTCTTTGTTATGTCAAAGTTAAAGCCCCCTTTTTCCAGGAACGTAGTAGTTTTGTATTATTATTTATCAAAAAAATGGAGACAAATTAATTGTTGCCATACGGCAACACCATACAGTAAAGGGTTAAAAATGCACCAGGCTTCGTATTAGCTTTGTTATCAGAATTGCAGCTCAGGCTAACTCTACTAGCTATGCGTGTACAGTATGTACACTCACTTTGTAAGATCTAAACCAAGGAAGAAAGGAAGTGCTACCTTTTCATACACGTCCATTAATACATCCTGGTCACGAGAGTCAAATGCTGCATGACAGTCCGACAAAACTAAAACACAGTCCGAGTAAAGCAGTAGGTTAGTGAGCGCACTGGTAAGTGTTGATTCTGCTGGAGATTGGACGATGATTAGAGAGATCAGACAGGTCAAGATGATGTGGTTTGTTAAAGCAGTGGCTTAACAGCAGCAGTCTTTAGAACTTGGTGCTTTGCCCCAAGATGAGAGATGACCTTTAAAAGATACTATACGGAAATTAATTACAACTATTGACCTTTTGTAGATAAATGTGATGGTAATAATAACATTAATATTAATAAATTCAGATTTTAAACTGATGGAACACAAGTTAGTGTGAGGGATAGTGAGGAGAGCCAGGGGGCGTGGCCAGGCCTGGGTTAGTAAGACAGGTCAGAAAGTGTGTGCAGTACATTTAGCGCTGTATTAAAGCTGATAATGAAGTGGTGAGATGAAGCAGGATGAAGGTAACGTAGGTAAAGTGCTGGATCTCTACAGTACTCCACTCACGAGGACTGTTGCATCAAATTTGTCAACTTCTGGTTTCTGATGGACTCCTTGGTATGATGAGATGGCATGACTGCATGTGTGTGTGTGTGTGTGTGTGTGTGTGTGTGTGTATGCAATCTCTATGCAATCCCGTTCACAGCCGAGCCTCCTGTCCTCCCTCGGTTTCCGATCGTCTCACTGACACTGTCATAAACAACCTGCTGTATGTGAAAGAGTCTCTGGGAGAAACATGGTATAAAATGTAGATGTTATTAATTCTGGGGTCAGATGTGAATGTGTTTAGAACGGTACAGACGAACACACTGAGCTGAATAAGATGGCATTTTAACTCCTGGCTGTGGATGGAGAACTGTGTGTGTCGTATCTAGTAATAATCATAATCTGGTAACGTGCTGTCGTGTTCGCTCAGAAGGAAATGACTGTTTATCGCTGCTATCGCTGATGTAAGTGTGCGGCGTGTCATTCGTTAGTAAATGAAACATTATAATCATTAGTCGCTGTGATATAAGTGGAATAACACACACAGCACACAAACCGAATCTAACTGAGCAAAGGAGAAGTCAATAACTAAACACAAACCAACCTTCCAGTGGAAATGGAAAAGAAAGTGAAAGGGAAGAGAAAGGGAAAGAAAAAAGGAAGGGAAAGGGAAAAGGAATGAAAGTGAAAATGGAAAGGACAGTGAAGAGAAAAAGGAAAGGGAAAAGGAAAAAGAGGGATATGAGGGAAGAGGGCGAGGAAAAGAAAAGGAAGGGAAAGAAAAAGGGAAAAGGAAAAGCAAAAATAAGGGAAAGAGAAAGGGAAAGGGAAGAGAAGGGATAGGGGGAAAGGAAGGGAAAGAAAGGGGAGGGAACGGCAAAAAAAGATAGGATAAAATAATGGGAAGGAAAGGAAAGGAAGAAAAAGTAAGAAAAGGAATAAGAAGGGAAAGGGAAGGAAAAGAAATGAAAGGAAAGGAAATGAAAGGAAAGGAAATGAAGAGAAAGTAAGAAAAGGGAAAAGAATGGAAAGGAAATGAGAGGAAAGGAAACAGAAAGTAAAGGAACAGAAAAGAAAGGAAATGAAATGAAAGGAAAAAGGAAATGAAAGTAACAGTAAGGAAGGGAAAGGGAAAAAGGAAAGGAAATGAAAGGAAAGAGGAAAGGAACAGAAAGGAAAGGAAATGAAAGGAACGGGGAAAAGGAAAGGTAAAGGAACAGAAAGGAAAGGAAAGGAAAGGAAAAAGTAAAGGAACAGAAAGGAAAGGAAAGGAAAGGAAAGGAAAAAGTAAAGGAACAGAAAGGAAAGGAAAAGAAAGGAAAGGGAAAAAGGAAAGGAAAGGACAGGAAAAGTAAAGGAAATGAAAGGAACGGGGAAAAGGGAAAGGAAAGGACAGGAAAAGTAAAGGAAATGAAAGGAAAGGAAATGAAAGGAAAGGGAAAAAGGAAAGGAAAGGACAGGAAAAGTAAAGGAAATGAAAGGAAAGGAAATGAAAGGAAAGGGAAAAAGGAAAGGAAAGGAAAGGAAAGGAAAGGAACGGGGAAAAGGGAAAGGTAAATGAAGAGAAAGCAAGGAAGGAAAGGAATGAAAGAAAAGGCTTGTGTAATAAATGTGCTGTGCTGTGTTCTCTAATCCAGTGTTATGTTTGGTTCCCTCTCTGTGCTGCAGTGGTGTATTGGAGCTCTAGTGCAAAATCTCTTTTAATTACGTCTTTATTGTATCATATAGCTGCCGAGACCCAGCGGGAAAACACGCGCAATCCAATATCACATTCATTTTCTGCTCTTCTGCAGGAAATCCACAAATAATAGCTTTTACATATTTCCACCATCCTAAAATAAAACTTCATCATCAACACCCCGTCTCATCTCCAGGTACGTTTTTGGAAAACACACGCTTGAACAGGAAGCACACGTGACAAAAAAAGTTCCGCATTTCTTAATTGATTGTTTTCCACCGGCAGCAGCACAGCGGAGACAGGAAGCTCATTAATCTTTAAACTCAGAGTCCTGGGGTTCGAGGAAAGGGGTTTTCAGGAACACCATCCTGAGTGTGTTCACCTTTACCCCTGAGCATCTCAATAAGACTGTATATGAGTGTGTGTGTGCGTGTGTGTGTGTTTGTGTGTGTGTGTGTGTGGATTACTAAATTAGTTGCTGTAGCTGATGTATTTTGCTCGACTCCAGCAGGGGAACATGACGCTCTGTTGTTTTAAACGTATGGAGCTTAAGGAGGAAGCTGAAGGTTAAATGTATGTGACATTAATCAATAAACAAGCTCAGTATAAATCGATAAAGAGACACAAATAAGGCGTGGTCGATATGAGAGAATAGAGGACGTGTGGATTATCTATACTCGCTCATAAAGTCTGCTTCAGAGTGAACTCTAGCTCTAGCTCGGTGAGAGAAAGTGATTCGACGCTGAATCGACTCTTTTACAGAAAGTCAATCAAATACGCCGTGTGGTTTTTTTTTGTAGATCTGGAGCTGCTAAACTGAGCCAAAGGACAGAGCTGTAGTGCTGCAGATACGCCGCGTGTTCTGGAGATTTGGACAAAAAGACACAATAAACACTGGATGTGATACACAGATGTTTTAATCTAAGCTGTTTACTGTATGTAATTGTAGGAGGTTACGCTTCTCGGTCACTAGAGAGAAATAAAAAATGGTGAGGGAACGACTGTTTACAGCTGCTATAACGGACATGAGGACTTGTTTTGATATGACAAAGATATCATGTATATCATATAGCAAAATGTCATATCACGATACTTGGGGACATTTCTACGATACACGATGCGTATCACGATATGTAATTTAGCTAACAAACTGTCTGCAAAACAGTAGTAAAGTAAACACAAAAAAAAAAAACCCTGAGTTTGACGACACTTTTCTTCAATGCCTACAAGGACAAAGACGAAGTTTTAAAAAATTTCGTCAAATCAACGGCATCCATTTCTGATTATTAAAAATGTCAAACAAAAATGTTTTAACAAAAACATCACAATACCAACGATATGTCAGAAAAGTGTATCGCGTAATCATTTATCACGATATTATAATCGATATATCGCCCGGCCCTAACTGTAAGCAGATGAAAAGTATCCCGCGGCATTCTGTTTAATGAGGAATGAAACAAAACGTGACGTTATTGGAAAAACGATTTCGTTTTATTTCCTCCATTAGCCTTAAATCTGCCTACAGTTAAATTAAACTGGCACATGGAACTGATTTTGTTTTAAAATATTAAAAGCCGATCTACAGACGTAGCAGCTGAAAACACGACTTGAACAAATGAATTGGAGTCAAAAACTGTAATTTAGTTCTAAAACCAACGTGTTAAAATGCTGAACTGTCTTTTATATCAGACGTAATTCATCAGATTAATGATTCATTTATTTCTAAAAATAAATAAATAAATAAATATATATTTTTTAAACATATTGGATTTGAATGCATTTAAAATACAAACTAGTGTTACAACGTTACATAAAAGCTGCAGACTTGCGATATATAAAGAGCGAGAGATTTAAAATCATTAAACTCGAATTAATTTTGAAAAATGCACTTTCATAAAAGTGTAGTTTACCTTTAGAATAGTCAGCGTGTGTGTGTGTGTGTGTGTGTGTGTGTGTGTGTGTGTGTGTGTGATGGATGGGAGATCCACACAGTGTGAACATGAGTCCTCAAGGCCTGTCAAGCATGGACACACTGGCCATTATTCTCCATCTCATAGGGCAGCACCACACACACACACACACACACATACACACATACACATACACATACACACACACATACCATTACTCTGTCCATTTAACCCCAGGGCCAGTCGATATGTTTGGTTTGCGGGGTGTAAATGCCCCGTGCGGCTCTGCTGTGTATCGGCAGGTCAAACGGTCAGCCGTCGCTCTGTTAATGTCAAATCTGCGTCTCACACGTGGGACACGTCACACCCTCTCTCTCTCTCTCTCTCTCTCTCTCTCTCTAGTTTATAGCTATGTTTATAACACATTTATTCATTGTATAATGCATCAGAATGCATTATAAGCAGTGTTTATAACACGTGCAGTTCAGCTCCAGTTTGCTTAATGTTTATCTGAAGTAGCTTTTACACCAGTAACAAAAAATGTTTTTGGTTTTTTTTTTATATGTAATGGCATTTTTATTTGTTTTACTTCTTACAGTGTACCATGTATATAAAAGTTTCAGATATAGACCTGGGTTTCTTTGGTATTGGTGTTATAACGCATTATGAACACTACTTACTGTATAATACATCATCTCGACAGTTCATAACGCACACTACAGACAGCGATGACGTGTCATGCAATTTCATAACTAATTACACAATTACCAGTGCGTGTGTGTGTGTGTGTGTGTGTGTGCGTGTGTGTGTGTGCATTATTACATGATATAAATGTAGGTCACAGTTCATTATCAATATGACCTTCGTAACACGTGTTACAGACTTTTATTTCTGTCCTGTAAGAAGTGCTGTGAATTAAGACATACTTATGTTAGTCTCCTGATTAGACTATTACCCATGTGTTAGTGTTTTACAGTAGGAATGATACTCCAGGAGTTACGGTATTTGTAATTCCACTGCCGTTACCATGGTGCTAAGATGCTGTAGTAGTAGAGGTAATCAATCGATCAAACAAACAAACAAAACAATCTGTGTTTAAAGTGAAATGAGGGTGGGGCGATATGACGTCATTTTTGAAGGCGTTTCTACAATACATGAAATATCAGTTTTCTCAGGAATAAAGTACTGCTGCATTTAAAAAAAAAGGTTTAATGATATTTATATTTATTTAATGTATTTAATTAACTAATTGTATTTTTATTTGAAAAATATTTGTAATAAAAAATTTACTTCAACTAGTTCTAATCAGTTTTTAGTTAATATTATTATGTTTTATTTAATCAAAAATATCCACAATATCTCAGAAGAGAGTATTGTGAGTTTTGTGAAAGATCATCACTGTTAGGGTTTCCTCCCTTCACGCTGCTCGCTGAGGCTAGCGAGTAGCACACTTCCCCATTCACAAACACGGTTGGACTTTTCCCATTCATAGACTTTCACTTTGTTTACGTCGCCATGTGCTTTGTTGTTTTTGGTTTACGTCATGTCTCCGCCCCTGTTTGCCCATCGGTTCTTTGTTTTTGGTTTACGTCATGTCTCCGCCCCTGTTTGCCCATCGGTTCTTTGTTTTTGGTCTACATCATGTCTCCGCCCCTGTTTGCCCATCGGTTCTTTGTTTTTGGTTTACGTCATGTCTCCGCCCCTGTTTGCCCATCGGTTCTTTGTTTTTGGTTTACGTCATGTCTCCGCCCCGTTTGCCCATCGGTTCTTTGTTTTTGGTTTACATCATGTCTCCGCCCCTGTTTGCCCATCGGTTCTTTGTTTTTGGTTTACATCATGTCTCCGCCCCTGTTTGCCCATCGGTTCTTTGTTTTTGGATTCTCGCTACTGCCTATTTTGTGGAGTATTGTTTGACTGATTCCGACCCTGCCTTTGTGTTGAGTTTTCCCCCCGTTTTGTATATGTTCCTATAGTGTTGCTTTATTCCTTAATAAAGTGACTTTTTTCCCCTGCACTTGCATCCAGCCCTCCCGTGTGTTTCGTAACAATCACAATATTGTAGAAATAGTGTTTCAGTATTAAAAATCGCTGTGTAGTGACATCTTGGTAAGGACGGACGTACAGACAGATCATCTTCAGAAGAAAATTCAGCTTAACTACGGCGACACTAACGGGACAAACACTGAACCGGACAGCAGTGCTCAGTGCACCACTTTCCCTCGCAGTCGCTGTCTCTTTCAGACTTTAAGGACAATGTGATTTTGTAGAAAACTGGAGCTGAAAAACAAAATTTGACAAATTTGACCTAATCAGTGACTAGAGATCTCACACAATGTGCTGTAATCATATGGAGCATGTCTTAAGTGTACAATAACACATGCTACATCCTTAAACTTTTCCTTAAAGGTACCTTGAGAGAGAGAGAGAGAGAGAGAGAGAGAGAGAGAGAGAGAGAGAGAGAGAGAGAGAGAGAGAGAGAGAGAGCGTTTATGAACTCACTCAAGGCCGTATGACAAGGCATAATGTTTAAAAGTAGATTTGATGTTCCAGTCTGGATGTAACATCCCCCCTGCTGGGCTTTGATACAGCGCTGAGCTCAACCGAGTCATGTTCATCTTAAAGAGAATTAGACTCTCTCAGCAAAACACTCTCAGTGTGACCTGGAGGACGTGACGAGTACAGAATGACGATTAGAGAAATTACAGACCAATCGATATTTCTGCTCTCTGCTGAAGCCTCGCGCACCGACGGCTACGAATCCAATATCGTACTTTCTATGGGTTCACAAACGCACGAGCCTTTTCACGATGACGAGACTGTCAAGCATCTGTAAGCACAACATTGTGTGTGTGTGTGTGTGTGTGTGTGTGTGTGTGTGTGTGTGTTGAATATTAGTTGAAGTGTACTTCATCATAAAGGCACAAACAGTAAATCACACGGAAATTATTTGATGTGAGTTTAAGGCAATTACTCGGTTCCAAATGAGAGAAATAATAAATAATAACACTGGGGAAATCCACTAGGAAAGAATGAATAGAGAGGTCTGAGATGCTGCGTGAAACATCATGCAATGATTAGCGATTTCACAGAAACACATTCGTATGAAAGCGTATAAAAGTACACTGTTAGTTAAGGCGGGATAACACGATATACAAACTTTGTTATAGATTTTTTATTTTATGACGTCTACATTATCAAGTCAGTACAAAAAAAACATTTTAGATTCCCAAACATTAGTTTTCCAGCACAAAATGAAAAATGTTTGTCTCCAGAAGAACTGTGTCTGGTTCTGCAAGATGCTTAATAAAACTCACCAGCTCATTTCCTTATAAAACTGCACACATTGTACCGGAGACTACTGTTTTTATTTTTTTGTCCCACCAAATATTGACTTTGTTTCATTTACTACTGTTTACTGACCTTTACGCTATTTCTTAACCTGTAGAAACATTTAATTTCATTATTTTTTGAAGGCATCTTTGCTCTACAGCATTTCTTTGCATGTGTGTAAAGCATGATGCTGCCACCACCATGCTTCACCGTGGGTGTGGTGTTATTTTGGTGATTATGGAATTATTATACCTTTCGGAATTGATCTCATCCGTGTAGCGGTATTTGGCGTGACAACTCTTTGCTTTAAAATAAATAAATAAATAAATAAATGAATAGTAGTCTCAGGTACACTATGTGCAGTTTTATAAGGAAATTAGCTGTTAAGTTTTGCTGAGCATCCTGGAGAATCTTCCACAGTTATATAACTGTCGCACTTGCTTCTTTTTTGCATGGAAAACCCAGCAGCTTTCATTGTGTTTATAACGTAATATGTTGCTTTCTTAACTGACATACAAAGATTTTACTCTAACATTAATTTTGTTGTTGTTGTTCGGAAATGTAAAGTAATGTTTGGAAATATAAACTGACTTAATATTAATATATCCACATATAGGTTCCGCGAAGATGAGATAAATACTCGGTTCAGCATCAGGGAAATTCGTTATCTCTCTTATTATGATTTCTGTTCACATTTCTCCACCCTGAAAGGTGTCTGTTCATACGCTGCTACTCTTGCCTGGATGGAGCTTTTCCATTTTCTAGTATTAATTCTCTCCCAATCATGACGCACATGTGAATCCGATTTCAAACAACGAGCTGAGAACAAGCAGAGAGCGGGGTCTCCCTGGACATCGAGTCATGGGGCCAAAATTGCAAGTGCGAATTAGAAATCGTATCTCAGTCATCTCTGATGGATAATCACGAATCCACAACGCGGATCAGCGGATCAGCGGATCAGCGGATCAGCGTACACACTCGTCACATGCAGCATCCTGCTGACGAGTTTTAGTCCGAGCTCTTTTAGTCTGGGAGGCGTGGCAAAAAAAAATAAATAAAAAAAAATCTTGAATTGCAGTCTAACTTTATTTTCAGATTTCTGCATGTTTGCCTCCAACTCTCCTCACACAGCTTAATATATTATGATTCAACAATAAAATGAATAATAGCTGCGTATTTCATGGCCTTTCTCCAAAAATCTCTTTTAACAAATGATGAAATTGAAGAAATCTTCAGTTCTAGATATAAGATTTAAAGAATACTCCCATCATTCCACTCTCCAACCGAAAAGGCTTTGGATTTAAGCGTAAACTAACCATAAGTCCGTCAAGTCATTTACAATCCTTCCATTTAAAACAAATTCTCAATTATTTAAAAGATTAAATACAAAAATACTATAATAAGATTGGCAGAGTGTATATATATATATATTTTTTTTTTAAATATCTGATATTTATATCTGAATGAGGATAAATATAAACAATAAATGATAAAAGCAGATAACAAGAGCAGAAATAACAAAAAAAAAAGAAGAAAATTTTCTTTAAAATAGCCATGCTCTCTGGGTGGGAGGGGCCTACTCTCTCTCCCCCTGTCAATCATAGTGACTCTAGTCAGTCCCAGGTGTCTGTGAGCTCATGTATGCAGGATGAGGGCAGATGTTTCACGCTTCCTTGTGATTCAGCAGTTTGAAAAGATGTCGAAGCAGGGGGCGTGGTCATGCGCCGGTTTTGTGAATGGAGGGCGGAGCCGGGTAAAAATTGAGCGATTATTGGAATTGGCCAAGACCAAGTTATGGGGGAAAAATAAACAAGGAATCTAGGAAATAAATAACACAGTGTACCGTTTTAGGTAACTTGCTAGCTAATGTTAGTTAGATAAATGCTAAGCTATTACTGTGCTATAGAATATCACTAATGGCACATGGTGATTTAGTAAAAGTGTAAGAAAAGGCAAACTTGTACAAAGAGAAAGAAAAGAAAAGCACTTGATGGATATCTTGAGGGTTTTGAACTAAAAATTTTGCACTCTACATTATGTACTTCTGGTAATGACATCTGAAATCAAGCACTGAGAAGAAGAAGAAGAAGAAGAAGAAGAAGAAGAAGAAGAAGAAGAAGAAGAAGAAGAAGTCCACCATGAGCTCCTAAAATGTGTGTCTCTTTGGTGTAGCGTCATTCTTAAACCACAACAGCTTCTGCAGTTGCTCCACCTCTCACAGTTCCAGCACACCGTGCCCTGCTCGATAAGATCAGACGTCAGATAGCGAAGATCAGACACTTGTTTGTGTGGATCAGATGGTTGAGAGAATAAACATGGTGTCTCAGTGCGAACCCTTGCCTCTTCCTCTGGCCTTTATCAGCTGAGAAATTGACACCGGAGGTAGCGGCCCGGTGCCGAAAGGCCGTGACCTTTCTCAAAATGCCAGCCTATTAAATAACCTCGTGGAATTTGAGCGTGTATGTAAAATGCCACGGTGTTGTACAGCGTGTCTTTCTAGACGCTAATTCCCTTATTGGGAGAGAGACTCGGCCCTCGTTAAAAGCTAGCGCTCGCATTCTCTGTTTCTCTTTCTAAAAAAAAAAAAAAAAAACATAATAAAGACTTCATTTTCACCTCCATTTTCACTGCTCGCTTCAGAAGAAGTAAAGCTGACATAGGAATGTGTGATAACCGTCTCTGGTTTCTGAGCCGCACGCTTAAACACAGCCACAGCGATCTGATTTCTGCCAAAACGCCAAACCTCTGACTGGTAATTACAGCTCCGGCTCAACGGACAACTGAAGAGAAAATAAGGTGAGGTCGAGAGAGAGCTCTTTTGGAGTGAGGTTAATTCATTCATGTATCACCAGGTCTGCAACTGGGGAAGGACACAACAGAACATAACCAATCAAAACATCACTGTTCTTTTTTTTTCTTCTTCTTCTTGCATCCAAATCCCTTTCCTTTCAGTAATGCTAATAATTATAATTAAAGCTGCAAGCTGCGTTTTCGGGGTCCAAGCACCCAGACTCGGTAGCACAGACGCGCTGCGACTGCTGCTTTAGCAATCGCAGGAAAGCAGAGCCATAACTTTAGCCAATGGGATTCAAGAGTGATTTGTAGTTTCACTCATGATGTGTGTGTTTTGAACACGGGCGGTGGTGGAATTCTCGGACTGTAGGAGGAAAGGTCTAGATGAATAAATGGGCAGCAGGGTGGCATTGCTGCTGCAGCTGCCACCACTGCTATGACCTGTGGTTGTGACTGCTGCCGCTCTGACATGAACTTTTTTTTTTTCTTCTTGAAATTTAAAAAACATCTAAGGTATTTTTTTTTTTCTTGCCAGTTTTGGCCTTTTCTCCCACTTTGTGCAAGTTTAGACAAGTCTCAAGATTATGCGAGCCAAATTTGGTGATGATTGGACAAAATATGGGGGAGGAGTAGCAAAAATGGCAGCTAGATGGAATTTAGCATAACTTTTGACCAGTAAGTGGCGCTGTGACGAGATTTGTTGCATAACTTCAGGTCATGGTCCTGAAGATGCCTAACAAGTTTTGTGTCTGTGCACAAATACAGCCTCACTTCCTGTCTGGTGGATTCGCTGTCAGATTCGTTGGCCCAAACCGTTTGGAGTATCAAAATTCTTTTGATAACTCTTGTGACCCAGGGAATCCAGTGATGCCTGGCTTTTAAATTGAAGACAAAAATTATGCGTGTCCGTGTCCCAAACAAACAAACAAACAAAAAAAACGTTTTCCTGGGTTTGTAGTGTTCTCCAGCCGGTGCACTGCCAATCGTCAGTTACGATATGATTACGATATTATGTAGCATACATCTCTCGGGCAGAGTGAATGTTTCTCTCCAGCGTGTCTGATTGCTTTCTCTGACAGGAAAGAAGACGGCTTTCATTACAGTGTCTTACCGATGCTTCCCAGAAATGATCAATGATATCAATATTTTGCATATTAAACATCACGATACTGTATATCATAAACCCTGTTTATTGACAAATGCTGTATTTGTACTAGTCTGTGTTTCCTAGAAATAAGCTGACTCAGCATCTGCAATCTGCTAACTAGTCAAAAAATAAAAAAAACCCAAACACTGCATTTTCCCTTATAGCACAAAATCTGCCCTTTGTAACATAATGAAGTTAAGGAGAGAGTGGAGCGGAATAAAATATGTCAACGTGACATTTTGCAATAAACGTAGAAGCTGATAAACAAACCATGATGAGAGAGAGAGAGAGAGAGAGAGAGAGAGAGAGAGAGAGAGAGAGAGAGAGAGGTGTAAATATTTTGCACGTAACTCTTTCTTCCGTGTTGAATATTTCCCTATGTGGGTCGAGGCTGTAATTGAAATCCCACTTTCGCCGGTTTTCGGTGTGACACACAAACCTCGGAGGCTGCCATGACAACGACCTGAGCCGGAGCTGAAAGTGGATGAGATGAGCGAGGCGGAGGAGAGTCGAGTGCTATAAAGCTGCTGAAGCTGAGCTGAGAGCTAAGCTGAGGTCAAGTGGAGCCGGATCAGTCCTGTAAAGGTATAAAGGTATAAAGCTGATGTTCCAGATGTGTGGGGAGAGAATGAGAGATGGATTACTGATGGATTGATCCCTCTGAAAGTATTGGAATGGCAAGACCAATTCGTTTGCTCTTGCTATACACTGAACACATTTGGGTTTGAGGTCAAAAGATGAATATGAGACGATAGATCAGAATTTCAGCTTTCATTTCCAGATATTTACACCTAGATGTGTTAAACAACGTGGCACCTTTGGTGGCAGGACAGTCAATTTTTAGGTGAGCAAAAATATAGGAACAGATCAGACTTAAAGGAAATTAAAGTAAATAACACTTAATATTTGGTTGCATATCCCTTGCTTGTAATAACTGCATTAAGCCTGCGACATCACCAAATTGTTGCATTTTTTCCAGGCTTTTACCGCAGCCTCTTTCAAGTTCCTCCCAGTTAGACTGGGTGCATTTCTCTGTAAACCGGCAGGCAGAATGTTTCTGTAGATTTCTGAATTCATTCTACTGCTAACATCATGAGTTCAATCATCAATATAGATTAGAGAGCCTGTTCAAGAAGCAGTCATGCAAGCCCAAGCCATGACACTACCTCCACCATGCTTGCTGATGAGCTTCTATGTTTTGGATCACGAGCAGATCCTTTCCTTCTCCACACTTTGGCCTTTCCATCACTTTGGTAGAGGTTAATCTTGGCTCCAGAGCTTTTGTGGCTCGTCCCTGTATTTCTTTGCAAATTCCAATCTGGTTTTCCGATTTTTACTGCTGATGAGTGGTTTGCATTTTGTGGTACAGCCTCTATATTTCTGCACTTGAAGTCTTCTTTGAACGTTGGATTGTGATACCTTCACCCCTGCCCTTTGGAGGTTGTTGGCGATGTCACTGACTGTTGTTTTTGGGTTTTTCTTCAAAGTTCTCACAATGTTTCTGCCATCAACTGTTGTTGTTTTCCTTTGCCGACCTGTTCCATATCTGGTTGTTAGTACGCCAGTGGTTTCTTTCTTTTTCAGGACATTCCAAATTGTTGTACTGACTATGCCAAATGCTTGTGCAATGCCTCTGATTAATTTTCCCTCTTTTCTCAGCTTCAAAATGGCTTGCTTTTCTCCCATAGACAGCTCTCTGATCTTCATGATGATTTATCCTTTTTAATAACAAATGCAGTCTTCACAGGTGAAACCCAGGGATCAACCAAGAGCAGACATTCGGAGCTATTCATTCTTTAAACATTCAATCATTGGCCTTGCTGTTCCAATACTTTTAGAGGGGACTGTAGATACAGGGCATGAAAATAGATAATGAGCAGATCGTCATCTGTGTGAGCGGAGTCTTCATGTTCTCCTCATGCTTTGGGGGTTTCCTCCGGGTACTCTGGTTCCCTCCCCAAGTCCAAAGACACGCGTTGTAGGCTGACTGGCATCTCTAAATTGTCCGTAGTGTGTGAATGAGTGTGCAATTCTGCCCTGTGATGGGTTGGCACCCTGTCCAGGGTGTGCCCCGATTCCCCTGGGATAGGCTCTAGGCTCCCCGCGACCCTGTGTGGGATAAACGGTACAGAAAGTGGATGTATGGATGGATGGATAACTCAAAGAAGCCAAAAGGATTAAGATGAAATGTAAGGGAATATTTTCAGAAAGATTTCCTCCCAAGCGAGCAGCTGGGCAAATGAACATGAAAGTGAAACCATCGACCCACATCGCATCACCCATGTGTTGATTATTAATCCCTCTTAATACACCTGAGGTTCTCTTTACCTAAAACGACTTCAGTAAAGCAGTAGATGAATCTAAAATCATGGAGATCAGAGCATTTTGTTGTAATGTGTGTTTCGTGTGCATGCTGTGACTCATCCTCTTCCCGCCGTTTCTCCGTTTCTCTCCTGGATCGTTTTCACACACGGAATACATCTGAGATCTGAAGGAATACAGAAAGCGCAAAACAAGCAGATGCAGCCAGAGCCAACGCATGCGGAGATGCGTGTCATTCCCGACAAGGATTTCCACACCTCCGACAGACTTCAGGAAGTGGGAAAAAAAACGAGAGTACCTGCTCGGACACAGAGGACCAGAACGTCAGAATGCTAGGACAGATTTGGATTTGGAGATGAACTTGATACTTATTGTTGCTGTAATAGGTTTTAACAGTGACATACTTTCGTACCTCATTCCCTTCCTAAAGCTAATTAGGCGCTGAAGCGTGGTGTAGCGTGCTGAAACATTTATAAACGAGCACTACATTAAAGAGCGCTAGTGTAATCACAGCCCGCGTCTGAATTACAAACGTGTGCTCTGTTCTAATAACCTGAGGCTCAGACCAACCACGAGCCGCCTCTGAGAGTTTAGTGTAACTGTCGGATGAAATACGCGCAACGAGGCTTTATTCTAACGTCGGCAGCTAAGCCTAATTACGATGTGAAGTGATGTGAGATATGCTTCAGTTCAAATCAGAGTTTATTTCACCTCTCACAGTGTTTATGCCTTTAAACTGCCTTTAACGGACCGAGAAGAAGAACTGTTTGTATATTCTGTTTGCTATAATTGTGTAGCTGTAAGCTGATTATAATGATTTGGACCAAAAAGCATTATAAATGTAATAAAGCTAACGAACGTCGATAAGAGGAGCGATTTCAGGTGTTGTAGTACTGTAAAGTAATAGGGCTGACCGATGTTACGAATATTTTTTAGTCATTTATACGATGCACACATGGTTGCGGCTTCAAGAAATTGTTTTAGAGAGGTATAGACTCGCAATTTGTTCTCCCTGCCAATGTCGCTGCATGTAGACGAGGTCATAATGCGTGGGACGAGAAGCAGGGTCATCGGTCTTTCATCACAACGAGCAGGCTCGGTGAGCGCGAGAAGTCTCTCTGAGCGGTCGTCGCAATAATTGCTCTTAGAGCGGTACGGAGTTACTTCAAAGACCTGCACGAGCAGCTCGCCGAATTATCATGAAAGCACATCACGACTTTGTTCTCAACATAAATAACAGAAATCTCGAGTAAACGGCAGCGCCGGTGTGTTACGCTTACACTTTCAAAATCTCAAAATCGCTCCGCCGCACTCTTTCGCCTGGAGATCCCCGCCAAAGCGCGCCCGATTCCCAAATAACGGTTCCTCCTCTCGAAAATAAACGTTAGCTCTCTCTATCACGTCTATCTGCACTGTTGTTTAACGGTACCAGGAGAAGAGAGAAATGAGAGGGACAGTGGAAGACGCGAGTGGTTGGAGAAGATAAAATGAGATTTCCTCTTGGACCCTCATTAGATCTCATCAGCCAGAATATATCAAACACCCTTGAAAATATCAGAGCAAAAGCCGTCGTTCTGTCCGTGGACTGCCGTAATCTTTGCCTGTCATGTTGCTTAGCAACCAAAGCTTACACTGCATAGCAGAAATAACTGTCTATAGTGAATATTTTTTATTATAATAATAAATTGAATTTTTTATTGAACGCTGGCTTGAATTTTCTTCATATTGTCCGGCCTAAGCGCACCCTTCCCGGTAATAGTACACCCTTACCCGCTCTCCCATGGCCTATAGTGTTAATAGATCCTCTAAAAGTATCTGTAAAATGTTCTAACCATTTAAAGCAACATGATATTATGTAGAAATTCTACCGGTTAGATCTGAGGCCGTAATTAAAGTTAAAAGAGCCGGCCTAATTCTGCTCAAATGAAGTGGCGAGCAATGCTACGATTACGCTTAATCTTTCCTCATGCCTTTCTTCTTAACCATCCATGACTCTTCATACTAATGAACATTTGCTAGAGCATTCTGTGTTAACAGAAGGCCACTACAGGCAGCCTGCTTTATACAGAATCTTTGAGACGGCATAACATTTTAAACCGTTAAAATAATCCATAGGCTACTGAATCTACGAAAATATTCACCATAGTTTGAGCCTACTAAAGTAGGATTCCTTTTAAAACACGCAATGCAGTAAAAGTGACATTTTATACTGACGTTTTCACGTGTTAAGCAGGATAAATCAACATCTGATCTGACGAGGCGAGACACGGCAGGCAAAAGAGGCATTATTGTGGTATATTTTGCTTCTATGACATGTCTTATTTAACACTGATACCATAAAAATGACAAAAGTTCACGTTAAAATGTTTATTTTTAGACATCTGGAGTTCTTACGTCTGTCAGTTTCACCCGAACTTTGTCGTAAGTTAGCATTTTTCAGCCTGATATTCTGTAGCTCCTCGATCGCTCAGCGAAAACAGCGAGCGTTTGCTATCGTTGGAAAGCTCATTTCCTCTTGCGTCATGATAGCTGGTCTAAATATGTTCATTTCCTTACCAGCGTTCTCCGATAATGAGAAACTACAGGCTGATCTAAACCAGGAGACAGAATTTCATTGGCTAAGGAAGTTTAAAGTTCATTTCTGGTGATGTGATTCGCAGAAATGCGTCGAGATCCTCTAATCAGCTTACAGAGACGTCAATACAGTAGAAAGAGATGGGGAAAACGACGAAATTCAGTGCAAAAAGCACGAAAAAGACATCAGCAGCATTAAAAAGACGTAAGCAGCTATCCATAGCTCGAATAAGTAAGGTAAGTACAGGAAAGTACTTACTTAAAGTAAAAAAGACTTAAAATAGGCGTAAAATACATGCGATGAATGGCCTCTCCTCTCATCACGTCTCTGTCTGTAACATAATATAATACAATTACACAAAAAAGTCACATACAGTTTATATACTGTATAGTCAATTGTGTAGTTTATGCTGATGATAAATGAGTTACTGTTACAAAAAATATATATATATTTCTAATCAGTAAATATGAAATTCTGCAATCAATATCTTGAGTTTTTTCAACACTCTGAACCAAAGATCTCAACTTTATTTACAGGATTTACATAAGCCATACTCTCCATGTTCATTCTTAATTATATTCTGAAGATTATTACAGAAGGATGTGTTCACAGAATGTTTATTGCCTGATTTACGCACCATTTTGTATTTTAAATAATCAAGTTTCAATACATGTGCATAATTTTGGGAGATTTTATAAATGAAAAAAATGAGGTTCTTTAAAAACTTTTAACTCTGATATGTTGTTAAAATAAAAATAAATAAATAAATAAATAAATATAACTGTTTACAATATCTAGATTTTTGGGTTTTTTTTTTCAATGTATGTAAATAAGCGCATATTAAATGAGATAGTATCGTATTTGCATATGCAAACATATATATTTTTTTTTTTAGAAAACTTGTAATGTGAATAAATAGCTGTAATAATGTACATCATTTATTGGTAAAGTTTCGCAATAATGATCCGTCTTTATAATAAAATTATTACAGACACAGGGACATCGTGTGAAAGCTCCACACTTGAACCGTGAGGTAACTTTCGGTGCTTCAAAGTTTTTCTTCACTCCGCCTCCTCAACTTGCCCGCAGGCTTATGTGGATATTATTAACTTATCTTACTCAGTTAAGTCCCGTCTCATTTAAAAACACGAACAGAAGGTCATTGAATCGCGGGCGTCAAAACCTCGACAGGGTTCTGAGAGTCTTGGCAGGAGGATCTGATAACAAGGAGACGTTGGCTCAGGGAACGGACATGGCCCTTGTGTTCTGCAGCCTGCCCGCTAAGAAAACTGTGAGCGCTGATTGGGCTGTGGCCCAGTTCACATCCTGAGCATTAAAATGCTGCAGGAATTTTCGACCTCCCGACTCGGGGAAGATGCCAGCGTGTTATTGGTTACGTGAGGAGAATGGAGGCTAAGCTTTCCTCTATGCCATGATCAAAAGAGGTTTAAAAAATGATGTTTCTACTGGCTTTACGCTCGACCGTTTGCTCCGTCTGCGAACAGATGTTCGAGAATTAAACATCTGTTCAACATGTGTAAATCCTCCTCAGTGCTTGGCTTTTGAAGCATCAAACAATGCATTGTGTTTTTTTTAAACAAGAATCTGCATCAATGGATTGCTAAATGAACACCGTTATTCTCAGCGTTAACAGGAAGTTCTTGCCGTGTCTGCAAATTATGCCGAAGAGCCGGAGATAATGACTCCTCATATTAGGCTCGTATAACAAAATCCTATTTGCTCCTGCTAACAATGAAATCTTAATCTTCTTTTAGACTCCCACCTGATATGCAGTAATTAAATGGACTTTTGTATTAATGAATTAATGCTGTGATTGGCTTGTCACTGTGTAATAACTGATTATGGATTTAAAGTAGTATTATTCGCCATGAGCTGCCTGGAAATCTATTAAAACAGGATTACAGGGATAGGTCATTCAGAAGTTTGTGTTCAGGATGTATAGAGACTCTTTCAGACTCTTCATTTGGCCTTATTCATGATTCGAGGTCGACATTGATAGCTGGGGTAGATGCTTTCATCCAGAAAAAATCCATTATCATAAATCCAAACGACGGACTGAGGTTAAAACTCAGAGAAGTCAAACAAAATTAGCTGCTAAGCTGTTTTAAATTGTGACCTGTTTGAGCTGATTTATTTAGACAGAGAGTAAAAAAAGTAAGTTTAGGAGTTGGGTTTAAACAGAAATGGAGTTGTACTCCCTACATTTTTACAGGTTATATGCAAAATTGGTTCCAGACAAGCACATACTGTAGATGCAAGCTTGAGTCAGCCAATCAGGAGTTAATTAGTAAGCACAGAGTTAACCAATCAGAAGAGGAAGGGTGAAGTGAAGTTAGGCTGGCCCTAAAAAAGAACAGAAAAGGGAATTGTTCAGAATTCTTTTGGGAGCAGGTGGAATTGGTCATGAGTGTCTGCAGGAGCAGGAAAGATTGGTCAAGAGTGTTGGAAGGAGCAGGTGGGGTTGATCGGGATTCCTTTGGGAGTGTGTGGGATTGGTCATGAGTGTCTGTAGGAGCAGGAAGGATTGGTTAGGATTTCTTTGGGAGAGGGCAGGATTGGTCAAGAGTGTTGGTAGGAGCAAGTGAGAATGGTCAAGGGTGTAGGCAGGAGTGAACAGGATTAGTCAAAGTTACTTTGGGTGTAGGCGAGTTTGATCAAGAGTGTCTGTGGGAGCAGGGGGGGATTGGTCACGAGTGACCAGAGGAGCAGGAGAGATTGGTCTGGATTACTTTGGGAGTCTGTGGGATTGGTCAAGAGTGTCTGTGGGAGCATGAGGGATTGGTCAAGAGTGTCTGTGGGAGCAGGAGGGATTGGTCATGAGTGTCTTTGGGAGCAGGAGAGATTGGTCTGGATTCCATTGGGAGTTGGCAGGATTGTTCAAGAGTGTCTGCAGGAGCAGGGGGGATTGGTCACAAGTGACCAGAGGAGCAGGAGAGATTGGTCTGGATTACTTTGGGAGTCTGTGGGATTGGTCATGAGTGTCTGTGGGAGCAGGAGGGTTTGGTCAGAATTCCTTTGGGTGTGGGCAAGTTTGTCCAAGAGTGTCTCTGGGAGCAGGAAGGATTCATCATGATTCCTTTGGGAGTGTGTGGGATTGGTCAAGAGTGTCTTTGGGAGCTGGATGGATTGGTCTGGATTCCTTTGGGAGTTGGCAGGATTGTTCAAGAGTGTCTGCAGGAGCAGGAGGGATTGGTCAGGATTCATTTGGGAGTCTGTGGGCTTGGTCAAGAGTGTCTGTGGGAGCAGGAGGGATTGGTCAGGAATCATTTGGGGATGAGTGGGTTTGGTCAATGATAACTACAGGAGTGGGTGGGATTGGTTAACCTTTTTTTTTCAGGAGCTAGTGGAAATGGGATAAAGACAGTCCCGCTCACACCTCTAATTCCAAGATCATGACAAATGACATCATAACAATCAGAGAGTCTAAATTTGGAATACACCACATATTGTTTGTGAATCATTATCATTAAAATGGTCTTTAAAAGCAGGCGTACATATGTAAATGAGAAATACCGTATGTAAATTCTGTGCTGTGAGCATTCTGACCACACACTCCTGAAGATCTTTTCTCTGGGAGTTTTAATGAATCACAGCATCACAAACAGAAATAGAAATCATTTCAGCTTATAATACTGCAGGCCAACCTGCATTACAGCAGCAAAGGACTAAAAATACAGACTAATTGGCACCAGGAGACCATTAATGGGAATTGGGCATGTATCCAGAGAGGAGCTGAAGCAGAAGGAAGATAGTAACAGGAACTGTGGGTGATTTTTTTTCCCCTCTTGGATGAGTTCATGAATTCATGAATAATTAATTAATGTGGGTTTCAGTTTTAACATATTGTGCTGATAAACATCTCTAAGCGAGGGTAACATCCTCAGACCATTATCACACTATTACCTCAGACAGACACATATAATGTTAGTTAACAAGCTATTTTAACAAAACGATTCATAAAATGTGTGTAATCATCGATATGGTGAAGTTTTGTGTCAGGAGACGTTTATTTAACATTTCCGAAAGGAGTCTCCAGTGTCAGTGCTTTGTAACAGTCAGAGGTAAAGCTTTAACTTTAAGTTTTCTGGTATCTTTCAGGACAGATGAGATTACAGTTGATTTTTTTCAATCAACTTTGGTGGTGGTAACAGTAACTCACACTCACACCTAAGTCATCACACCAGCTTGTCCTTGATTATTTTCCTATAACAGCACCACACACAGTGTTTTATTTCTTCTGTAACACAGAAAAGAAAGATGGAAAATTCAAGCATTAAGGGGGTCGCAGGTGCTTGCTTCTCTGCAATAAGATGACGCTACACGCACTCAATAATTATTCATGAATTTTCCCTAGCTCAATAAAAATTCCTCTCAGACTCTAGAGAACCAGGAAGGAGAAAACAAAAGGCAGGAAACTAGACGTAAAACCAGAAACCTGCTGTGTCAGCCGCTGACTCTAACCTGCGGCAGACACTGTGAAACACACGATGATCCGAGCCACTGGCTTTATTCGATCTGATTAAAAGTGGCTGAGAATAAACACAGTGGGGGGTACTGACTGAGCCGAACAGGAAGTAGTGCAGAGAGAAACAGAGAGAGTGTGTGTGTGTGTGTGTGTGTGTGTGTGTGTGTGTGTGTGTGTGTGTGTGTGTAATGAACTGGACACAAATCTGTTGCCATTGGACTGATTCTGCTCTCGGTGCCTGGCAACACACGCTGGCTCTGGTGGAGGGCGCGAGAATCTCTGGCATCTCCGCTAGAAAAAGATGGCAAGAGGGAAGAGCCAGAGAGCAATTTAGTGCTAAATAAAAAAGCTCAGCGGAGGCGCATTCATGTGCGCGCTGGCATCGTGCCACAACAAAGCGGTGAGTTACGAGCACAGAGCGCTGATTAACGAACAACACCAAAGACGACATCGGTCTTAACGTGAATCACAAGATGGAGGGGTCCAGGCCGTCTCCACGCTGTAAATCCTCACGCAAATCTGCCAACACCATCGTAACCTTTAAGAGCGAGGAGTTATTAATAATGCACGAGTTCATCACGGGGCCATAGAACCGGACGAATAGCTGAACGTAAAAGATAACGCTGCTCTATTCTGGCTTAAATATATCACACACAAGTGCACAGGATACAGATGTGTTCAAACAGAAAGCACTGAAAGAGCGACAGTAAACCGTAAATACCGATCGCTGTATGCGTTTTTTCACGCTAAATTCTGTCTGCTTGAAGAAAAACAAATCGTCGCTTTGGTGTACAAGGTCCAGTTTCATTTCTCGGACGGCTACGGCGTTACTTAGTGGCGGATGTTTAATAGTCGGCGTTCTGTGCACGGATCCGTCTCTCGTTTGGATCCGTTGAGGATTCTGGTGAGTTCAGGTTTGAAGCGACGTAACGTAATTCCGTAATTTCGCGTCGTGTAAAACGATAAACGGTAAAACAACGCAATTTAGAAAGAATTCTTACACAAATCACATCTCTAACGTCTTACGTAGAAACCGTGTAAGTTTCCAAACAGCCGACATTTCTCACCGCTGGAAACAAACAGCGCTTTTTGTAATCAGTTGAAATTTTAATCATCGTTACAATTAAAATTATATGTAAAGTGTTCGATCTGACACTTCATTATAGGGATATTATATTTAATCCTTTTTTCCCCCTATATTTTCAGTGAAGATATTCAACGGCATCGCTAATAAATAAGGGAGTGGATTCATTTCCGTATGGCAGCACTGGAGTGTATCACGGTCTAGAGTGTGTTATTCCTCTAATACCACGGCGATTGGCTGAAAATGACTGATTGATTAATGAGTGAAACGATGTGCATTTTTATGGTTTATAGTTTATATTCTCACTTACATTACAGCAACAATCTTCTTTGCTCTCTCTCTCTCTCTCTCTCAAAAACTGCAGCTTGTCATTTTTCAGAGAAACCTGAAAGTGTAAACTCCTCCATCCTGAAAACCTTCTGCAAAGCACCGTGACCGTTACAAAGCTCTGACACTGGAGACTCCTTCCGTAAACATTAAATAAACCTCACAGAAAACTTCACCATGGACAACTGGACGTTTTTCTTTGTTAAACAACAACACCGTTTATTATTAGTCTTAGCTTATGTACATCATCCACCGTACAGGTCCCTGTGTATGAGCTTTTACTATAGATTGACGCATTGACATAAACCTGTTGTTTCGTGTTACAGCCGGACTTCCTGACCGATCAGATTCGGGAATTCAACCCATGCCGATGTTTGTCTGACGAAAGCCGGACTCACGCTGAGAGATTTTATTGAACATCAATGCATTCGAAACGTTCTCGCGACAGAAAGCGAGGACGTCACGTCAGCACAGCTGTCAGGCATGGACGTCTGTCGAAAGATTAGGAACGTGACGTGTGAGGAGAGGGGGCGGGGCTTCCAGGGTGTCTCGGTTAATATCGGGGAGCTCAAAACAGCTACACAACTGTCAATCATTCCAGATGTACAGTATATGTCAAAAAAAAAAAAAAAAAAAAAGTGATTGGGAAAGAGAATACTCGTGTCAGCGTGGTCCGGAAGTGAAACACGGCACCCCTACGCGAAATTTGTAAAGGTTAACGGGTCAGAGACGACAGCATAGCTTTTTTATATACGCCTTTCTGTTTCAGAAAACAAAGAGAGAGTGTGTGTGTGTGTGTGTGTGTGTGTGTGTGTGTGTGAGTGTGTGTGTTATATTCCAGAAAGTACGGTAACTAAAAGTTCTTTCTGAAAGAGTGTAAATGAGTGACCTTATTTAAATGAGGTGCACATTCTCACTAAAGAGAACTTTTTCTCCTTTTCTTCTCTGTGCTTTAACTCGAGCAGCGCTGCTCAGCAGTCTGCATAATGAGCCAGCGGCTCCTATAATGTGTGCAGTCATGCTTCGTGTTTTGGAGATGAAGCTGTGGCTCTCAGAGCGTCGTCTGATTCTAGATGAGCCATGTTGTTGCTTGATGAGCATGTGCACAAGAGCATGAGTGCACACACACACACACACACACACACACACACACACACACACGCACACACACACTCTACCTCTCTCATTAAGGATAGATGAGATGCTCTGGTGTCATTTTGATGCTCAGCATGCAAACTCTCTACAGCCTGTGCAGTGGCGGGTGAACAAAACAAATCCATAAACAGAGCGCGTGATGAACAGAGAAGGTGGAGGGTGAAATCATCGAGGCAACTCGGCGGCCGGTGGATTATTCAGATGTACATCGTATGTGTGTAATGTACAGCGGCGCAGCTACGATTAGGCGAATGGTGTTCTCTATCACAATGGATTTAACGTTGATCTATTCCGGTTAATCCTTTAATCTGCCCCCTGTATATAAACAGTGAGGGGATGACTTGATGATGACAAATTACTGCTGTACTTTTGCAGCGTTTATCATCCAGTGACGCTACATCATCATTACTCTTCTTTCTTGTAAAGCTGAAGAAGCTCTGAACCGCAAGGTTCACTGCTGTCATTGCTTTGGGTTTTCTCATGATTTCGGCATGATATTTTGTTATTTTAACAACTTAATAACTTGTTATTATGACTAAGTGACTTGTTTCAGTCTATCTCATTATAATGACTTAGTAGCGCGTTATTTCACGATATTATATTGTTATTACAACTTGATAACTCATTATTACGACATAGTAACTGATTAGTATGAACACTATTATTTCAAGATATTTGACTTAGTAGCTCATTATTTTATCTCATTACTACAACGAGTTATTACTAACTCATTATTTCAAGATATCTCGTTATGACTTAGTAACTCATTATTATGAATACCTCATTATTTCAAGATATTATCTTGTTATTACAACTTAATAATCCATTATTACAACTTAATAACTCATTATTACAACTTAATAACTCATTATTATGAATACCTCATTATTTCAAGATATTATCTTGTTATTACAACTTAATAATCCATTATTACAACTTAATCACTCATTATTACAACTTAATAACTCATTATTATGAATACCTCATTATTTCAAGATATTATCTTGTTATTACAACTTAATAACCCATTATTCCAACTTAATAACTCATTATTACAATGTAGTAACTCATTATTATGAATGCCTCATTATTTCAAGATATCTCATTATTACTCATTATGAGATATCTCATTATGACTTAGTACCTCATTATTATGACTAATTAATTCAATATATTCTCAGTGGCATATTATTATTTCAGGACAGTGTCTTATTATTATGCCATACTAGCTCATTATCATGACATAATAACTTCTTATTACTATATAGTAACTAATCATCATGACTTAATTACTAACTCATTATTTCATGATATCTCCGTATTTCTCTGTTACATGACAAGCTGCTTTTTTGAGATTAAAAAAAAAAAATTGAGAGCTGCTTTCATATATTTTATAAATTATTTTTTTTATTATTTTATAGCTGCTGTAATGTGATTAAGCACAGGGATTAACCATATGTAACCATAAATGGATAAAAGTATGAAATGTCATTTTGTGATGCATGAATAATTGTAATTTTTTTGAAAGCCGCTGTGATATAAGAGGAATAAAACACTTAGGGACGTGCTGTGGGGTGAAAACATTAACCCTGCTTCATCGCTCCACTCCGTCACTCATTGTTTTCCTTTAACGGCACAACGCAGAGTGTTTTATTCCTTACATAATAAGCGTCTGTTCATAATTTGAATGTTTTCCATTTTGATTTCAGGAGCGTTGGTTAGAAACTCTGTGTGAGTAAAAATTCCCATTTACCCCCTGCCGTGACTGATGGAGTAAAATGTTAATTTCAGACTTTGTGGAAAAGTATGTATTTGTATGAACAGTAAACACAAACCAACTGAATAACACACACACACACACACACACACACACACACACACACACTTTCTGAACTCACGACCTATTTCCATTTCAAAACGTAAAACTTTGCTACACGACAAGTTCCAGCCTCAAACACAGGATTTCAAAGAACCTCGACAACAGGAGGCGGGGACGAGCAGACGGTTTTACTCCTGCAGGATTTCATAACCTCGCGGCATACGAAAAACCTCCACAATAATCAGATTTATAGGGCCCCGGCTCATGCCTCGTATTGTTATTAAGTCTTGCTCGCCTTTACATAACTGTGGAACGCAAGCTCCGAGTGAGGGTCATGTGACAGGAGGTTAGTGCGTAGTTTTTTTGTGGAGTCCGTGTCAGACAAACTGCGACCGTTTCCATTGATCTGAATGGGAAAAAAAAAACAAAACACCAATCTGGTCTCTTTTAACTTTATAATTGCAGACATTCCTGTTTCCAGTAAACCAGCAGAGTGTTTTCCTTTAATGCAATCTCTCTCTCTCTCTCTCTCCGTCCTCATACGCAATGTCCCGAGGACAGTAGTAGTCTCTCCTCAATCTGATTCCCGTCTTTGGTTCGCGATTTCATTTACATCCAAACCAGCTTAATACGGCGCTGTACTGAATCACCAATGACTCGTAACCCTCCTAATTACACCACCACAATGACTGCTGGAAACAAATTATGTTAATCAGAAGAGATTAGTTTCATTTCCACATGCATGTTATTTCTTCTTTGCCTCACTAGCCGGAGGAGAGGGTGGTCGGTTTTGATTTACAAATTCTCAAATTACAACAAAAAAAAAACAAAAAAACAACAACCGTGTGGTAGAAATTGATTAAGACTTACAAATATCTCACGTGTCAGAGATGGAAAAAGCTCAAAAAGTTACTTATTATTGACAAAGGAACACCATCACGTACACTACCAGGCCGTTAACGTTAACTTGGGGAGAGTTCCTCGTCTTCAGAGTCTTCAAGTTACGCGCCTGCTTAAAAGTCCCCGTGAAATCAACATTAAAGTTTCGTGGCTTTTAATATGAATATTTCAGCCCGAAGGTTGTCTATAAGCTAGCGTGCGCCAAACCGATGACAAAATTAGCATTTAGAAGAGATACGCATTCAAAATGTACAGTCTCTCTCTACCACCGAGACGGATCGACAGTTTTGATGACATCATCCTGATTTTCTGTCCAATCGAATGCTCTCTAGAGTCTGAAGTGTCCCGCCCCCGACAGTTGTACGTTTCCTGTCTGTGAGGTAAGTTCAGTTTATTTTCAGTTTATTTGTATGGCGCTTTTAACAACGGACATTGTCCCAAGGCAGCTTTACAGGAGTATATAAATTCGGGACATAGATTTTAAATTCATGAATTTATCCCCGATGAGCGAGCCAGAGGCGACGGTGGCGAGGAAAAACTCCCTGGGACGATATGAGGAAGAAACCTTGAGAGGAACCAGACTCAAAGAGGAACCCATCCTCATCTGGGTGACACCGGATAGTGCCATTATAAATAAATAAATCTCTTCTATAAATGACGGATTCCCGATCCAGCCACGAGAATGACTTCAGTACGGTCTTCTTTTGTCAAAGGTGTTCTTGAAGGTTCTTAAAGTTCTTCAAAAATTTTGGAAGACGTTTTGCTAAAAAGTGTTAACTTCCCCTGTTTATGAAGACTTTTGGGACACCCTGCGGTATAATAGTCTGTGACGATGTGGTAGTCAGACGGCAGTAGGAGTGGTGATATGATGACACCAATTAGTTATCCAATCGTTTACGGCGCGATCTTCTGTCGGACAATATTCCCATATTAATAACGTTGCCGTGAAATACATTTACGACGTTTAAAATTTCATGTTAAAGTAACATGTTAATAACAAGAGAAAATTACACCTTATGTGATAAATCCTTATCTACTTTTCTTACAGTGTATTGACATTGCATTGGTTCGATTTGTGGTCATCACAAAATAAATGTAATGGAATGTAATATTTTATTTGTGTCGATATCGCTGCATGAGTATCTCGTATAGTTTCACATGTCTTTTCGTGCTGGTCTCGGCACGATATCGCTACTGGGTATCAGATCAGTGCCACCTTTAGTCGCAGCGCTATTAATTAATGAATTAATACTATCATATTTATGTTTGCTGAGTGTATGTGCGGCCTAAAACATGGATTTCAGCGTGTTGTGCGTACTCAGTGCGTACGTGCTCCTGATTTGAGTTGATACCCTGCAAGAAAATGCGCTTTTGGTAATTTAAGGTTGTGATTAAACTCCAAAATGAGGCAGAGAGCTGCAGTAACGGTTACACAGCAGGAGTCTGTGTCTAACAGAGCTAAAATCGTAAAGAAAGTCTGATACACCAAAACAAGGATCTTAGGAACTTCCTTGCTGTCCCCTGCGGCACACACACACACACACACACACACACACACACACACACACACACACACACACACACACACACACACACACAGAGAGGATATTACATACTCAGAGCAGGAGGTATGAAGCTTTAGCTATCGATCTACACCCAAATGCTTATTGTGAAGTGCACCGCTGTCACGCCGTGCCCTGGGAGAATGTAATGGCTATTAGAGAGATTAGAGATGGAGAAAAGGTGAAGCATAAAAACATAAAAGCGAAATGGCTTTCCTCTGCTTGATAGAAAAAGATTACACACGCTGAGGCGGAGTCGATGCACAGCCGATCGCTGTGCCCTAAAACTATAGACCTATTATATTGGTTATGGAGGAGAGAGAGAGAGAGAGAGGGAGAGAGAGAGGGAGAGAGAGAGAGAGAGAGAGGGAGAGAGAGGAAGGACTGAGCTGTTCTCTGCAACTGCAAATCTGGAGGTTTATTGACTTTAGTGACTACAATGAAAGAAAAAGCGAGCTGAAAATCTTCTGGGGGAAAAGAAAACGGCACAAAAAAGCTGCCGATGGGAAAAAAAAAAGTGAAAATGAGGTACTGGTAAAATCTGAGCTTTAGGGGTGGAGTCGGTTTGTTGCCATGAGAACAGCTCAAGTGTTCTTGTTGTTGTATGTTACGCTATTAAAAATGAACTAAGTTTGACAGAATAAAAGATTTGTGATGTGAAAGGAGTTGTTGTTTCAGTCGTGGCCTGCATTATGAACAACGTTATTCGGACAAGAGGGAGAAAACAGGGTTTCGACCCGGGATCGATGACTATTTCAAATCTCAGTCGTCGTGTACGTACCCGGACATTCCGAAAAACTCGAAACCCTGAAGATTCAAATGAAATCCCGTCCACATGAAGAGCGCTTCCGAAAATATCTCCGTGCACGCGAGAAGGCACTCAATAACGATTTGAAAACGCTGACAGGAGCACTCCAGCTCAGTAGGTGGCGATATTGCGTCGTAAACCGTTCTGGTTGGACGTTAACTGCATTTCATTGTCTCTGTACTCGTACTCTGACAACGTACGAC
This sequence comes from Cranoglanis bouderius, assembly GCA_023630585.1. Lineage (NCBI taxonomy): Eukaryota > Metazoa > Chordata > Actinopteri > Siluriformes > Cranoglanididae > Cranoglanis > Cranoglanis bouderius. The sequence goes on from CM042549.1 coordinate 1,834,324, forward strand.
AATAAAGTTGAACCTAACCTGACCTAACCGAAGTGAGAGGCTGGACAGCAGCCGCGATAAATGTTATTCCACACCAAAAACGGTGAAAATGGAGTTTTCTCCACCGTTCATGTTGTTTTTTATATGAAGAGAATTTTCATATGGACAGGAAGCCCGAAAAAAAAAGCGTATGTATGGACAGAGCTTCAGATGTCCGGTTTGGCATGATACCTGGCCGCCTGGTCCATCACCATGACATACTTAGGAGCTGATTCCTCGTAAATCCCCTGAATTATTTTCAGAATTAGCAACTATAAGCTATAGCTTCTGTGGTAAAAGTGAAAAAAAAAGGAGAGTCGGGCGGGGCTATAAATCAACTACCAATCGGAATCATCTATCGGATTACCGTCCGATCAGCTCCATCGCTGAACCTAAAGTGACTTCTTGCTCACTCCACCTTGATCCTCCTTCAGTCAGTGTTTTAATGATGATGATGATGATGAAGATGATGATGATGATGATGATAATGAAGATGATGATGATGATGATGAAGAAGATGATGATAATGAAGATGATGATGATGACGATGATGAAGAAGAAGAAGATGATGATGAAGATGATGATGATGATGATGAAGAAGAAGATGATGAAGATGATGATTATGATAATGAAGATGATGATGATTATGATAATGAAGA
>CM042549.1:1837500-1847500 GCA_023630585.1 Cranoglanis bouderius
TTCTTTTTTTTTATTCCTATGAGTAAAATGTAAAATGATTTGCTCAGAAATATCAGAGTTTAAAGGAGAAACACAAATTAGGCAAATTACAGCACGTTAAAACTTAAAGAACGTTAATGGTGCTGAATAAAAGACCTCGATCTCTGACTATTATCGCTAACCCCAGGAAACTTTATGTTCTTTTCTCCCTCCTTATAATCAGGACTGTTCTTTCCGTTCTCGCCGCTCTGTAATAACGCGTGATTGATCGGCCTTCCGAGCGTGACAGCGTGATTCATACGTCCTGTCAAAGTGTCTCCGAGTGTCTTCAGAGTGAAATTCCTAACGTTTAATGGATCATATTTCATCGTTAAATATCGGAGCCTTGCTTAATGCATGGTTTTATGGAACGGTATCGGTCTGCGTGCTTCAATTCCGCACGACAGGTCGCTGCCCGTCAGATCCAGATCTGAACTTGGACACTGGAACCCTGCTTCGTATGAAACGGTCTTTTTTTTTTTTTTTTCTTTCACGTCGTGTAAAACAACGGGATTTCCGAAGGTTTAAAGTCGAGCTCATCTCCGGAGCTTTGCTGCTCACGTACAAAGGCGTTTTCTTTAGAAATAATTATGCTGTACATGAAAAGATCTGAATCATTACACTGCTGACCGCAAGGGCTTTGTGGATCATATGCCCACACACACACACACACACACACACACACACACACACACACACACACACACTGAAACACACACCTGGCAGAGCTTCTTATACGAACCCACAGGCCAACGACTATCTTCATCTCTCAGCTGTGAGGCTGGCAATCATAAGGAGGATTTGGATGACAGTCAAAAACCACACACACACACACACACACACACACACACACACACAAACACACACACACACACACACACACACACACACACACACACATATACAAACACGAACACACAGATCAAGATATGTGAAAAAAATTCGTCCACGTCATTAAAATAATCGCTTCGATTTAGGTCAGGAAATAATTTCCGAACGAACTGATTGACCTGATTAAAGACGAATCCTGAGGCGCTTCTGCGTCTCTAAACCACCACCTTTCGATTTAAAAAAGGGGCAGCAGCAGATTTTCACAGTAGAAGTGGGTAATATTGCCAAAATATAATACATCTATTACTTAGACATTTTTCACAATGTATATTATACAGTATGTAATGACATTCAGGATTCGAGAGGATTCTTACAGAGTGCCCTCTATAATATAATCGGAATAAATCATTTCAAAAGGAAAAGAAAGAAAAAGGGGAATAATGAGCTACGTGTAACTGTGTGCAGCGAGCTGCTGAGGAAGAAGCGCGAGTAACTCGTCAAGCTCTACGCGACTCGTGATTTAAATGAGTTAATATATCACATGGTGGTTGAATTCTCGAACCTGATTGGTCGGAAGGTGTTCATCATACTCATGTCATTCATTAATAAATCAAGCACTGTAATCGTAGGTAAATCCCTGTGGCGTGAGTGGAACAGGACGCTCCAGATGGTGCTGCTATACGAAAATATGTGACTACTAGACGATGACTCGGACCTTCTACTCGGACTCGGACTCGGAATTATACGACATTGGACGTTAGATGGTTATCCAACTCAGTGCTCGCTGCATCAAACTGTATTGGATGTCTTTCGTTTATTTTCAGAACGGCCAGTAGGTGGTGCTCTCCCTGTGGTCTGTGTGGGTCCTAATGCCCCAGTATAGTGACGGGGACACTATACTGTAAAAGAGGGCACCGTCTTTCGGATGGGACGTTAAACCGAGGTCCTGACTCTCTGTGGTCATTAAAAATCCCAGGTCACTTCTCATAAAGAGTAGGGGTATCACCCCGGTGTCCTGGCGAAATTGCCCCATTGGCCTTTGTCTATCATGGCCCCCTAATAATCTCCATGCCTGAATTGGCTACATATCTCTCCTCGACTCTCCACCAATAGCTGGTGTGTGTGGTGGGTGTTCTGGTGCACTATGGCTGCCGTCGCATCATCCAGATGGAGGCTACACACTGGCGGTGGTTGAGGAGATTCTGCCCCATACTATGTAAAGCGCTTTGAGTGTCTAGAAAAGCGCTATATAAATGTAACTAATTATTATTATTATTAGTAGTAATAGTATTATAACTACGTTTTACTGCCGAGTGTTGCCGCATGACGTTGCGGCGATCAGGTGGTATGAGCTGGAGATCTCAGAAAACTCGTAATTACTAGTTCTACGTGAACGTGAACGCTTTCTACAAGTCGGAATCTCGTAATTACGACATGGTGTGCACGCAGCTTTTGTCAACTTTTTATGTCTGGAAAAACTGTGATTTTTTTTCATTGTGTAGCTAATTTATTGTGCAAAATAATATGTAGTAGATTTGTTTTTTTTGTTTTTTTTTGTTTTTTTCTATTTGAAACCCAGTCTTAGTAATAAGAGTTTAACATTACTGAACCGTAAAACAACAATCATCCAAAAAAAAAGCTACTCCCCAACACCGCTAACACTCGCATGTATCATTTATACCAATATCATACTGTATAATCCCTCTGCTAGAGCTCTAATCCTCTCTACATCTTCCTTCAGCTCTGCCTTTCATTTACATTAGCCTGCTAGCATCGCCGCTGACTAGCCTCTCGTCCTTCATAAGGGTTGAAGGATTGGCTTGACCTCTTGTCCCGACGTTGTCTCTGACGGTTTATAAACGTTCTCACCCCGCTGTGATTGCAATCTGAGGAACTGGCAGTCGTTATGCTAATGGACTCGCGTTCTAATTGATGACATCCTCATTTGCATTGTGTGTTAATTACCCGAATCACTTAGCTGCATCTGCAAACTCTAATTAAGGACCGGCTGAACGTTTTCCCTCAGGGATGAAGACGAAGCGAGGTTCTGGGCTACGTCAAGTTAGAATACGCTGTAGCGCAAAGACGACGTGGCCGAACTGTAATGAGAGTGACCACTGTGCAGAGCAGAGCAGAGCGGGAGAGGAGCCGAAAGGAAAAGAATGAACAATTAATTAAACAGAAGTGATGTTCTGGGGAAAGCTCCACGGAAATACAAAGAGTCTGCTCCAAAAGTACGAGTCGAGTTCCAGTCGAGTTTTTATAGAATCACTCATTGCACGATGACGTAAAAATGTAGTTAATATTTAAGAATCCATCTGAGAAATACTCGTCTCTATCTTATCGAGGGCGTCAGAAGAAACGACAACGTTTAAATACGCCGCAAAGTTTCCACTGTAGCGGGTTAAACCATTTTAGATTTTCTATAGTTTATCTTTTTTTTTTTGCTGCTGTTGTTGTTTAGTTTAATGAATAAAGGACACGTTTGTTGAGTCTGAATCAGAGTGAAATTGATACTTTGGGTTCGTTTGTTATTTGGTACGTAACTAAACACGCCAGGGTTCCGTTCAAATGGACCAAACAGTGTGTGCGTGAAAACAAACTAGCATACTAGAAAACTAAATGATTTTCCATCCTTAGGAAAGTGGCACAATTGACACTTTCTGCACTTTCTAAAACAAACACAGTGTGGCGCTACTGCTAATGTTCCGTGGAAGTATAACCTTATACTCGTACAACATTATTTTCAGCAACTCTTTGCTGTGAGATTGCCTTCGGTCTTACCTCAGAGTGAACATTTCCACGGGCGAGTACGGAGAAGCTGCGACGTAAGCCGATACGCTTTCCCTGGGCCGGACCGGCGCTGACGGCACGAGCACCGCGAAATTCCCGTCCACTCTCTGTTCGGATAATTCCGGGACGGCGGGAGTCCTAAACAGCTTCACGTTTCCGATCCTCTTCATTGGAGTCGATGTGGTAGATCCGAACGAGTCTTCCAGGCTTCCTGGCTGCCCGGGATTCCTGAACCCTGCATCCTTTCCGAGGCACTGGCCGTTTTGTGCTGACCGCAGAGAGTAATAAAGCGCCACTTGGTTTCCCTCGGGAAGATCCGAGCTTTTCTGCCGTCCAGGAATGACGGTGGGTGGCGCGAACCACGATACGGGAGGCTCCAGCTCAGCGACGCACACTCCCAGCTCCCCCTGCAGCCGGCAGCTCCCGCGTACTTCCTGCGTTTCGTGGAATGCGAACATACGCACGCAGGGCAGTTTGTCCACCACGCTGTAGTCGTCCCAGTCCCTCCCAGAGACGTAGAACAACACCTGGATCCTGGGCTTGTCCTGATGGATCTTCTGTCTCAGGATGAAGGTCTGAACCTTCCAGTTGAAGGTGAAGAGGGTGGAGGAGGTGATGAAAGATCCCGGAGGCTGGAGGAGCTCCGGAGGAACGGGCTGTTCCACAGAGAGCGAGCCGTAGCTGGCTCTGACGGTGGGAGGTTTCCTGGCCTGGTGGATGAAGAAGGGTTCGGTCCTCGAGAGGAAGCTCGAGTTGCGCATGAAGTCCTGCGTGGCCTCCTTCAGCAAGAACGACGACTCGGAGTTGAGGAGCTGGTAATTGACGGGCAGGTAGGTGGGCGAGGAGGAGTAACGCGGGAGCGTCTCTGGGATTCGGCTTCCTGTAACTGACACAGAGAAGAGACGTGAAGGTCAGAAGGCTGGTATCATGTGGACACCTAAACCAACAATGTCAGGAAATGGGTGGACATTGGTTACCATGACTTTTTCACAGACAACACTTATTTTAAATAATAAATCAAATGCAAAATTTTATTCTGTATACGTTTTGGTCACAATATGAACATCTTGGACTTCATTTCCCATCAGCCCCATTAGACACATGAACGTGTCACATGCTATTCCTCTCCTGTTGATCACACTTACCTGGACCGTGCTTCCTCCTTGATTATTGTCCTTATTTAAGTCCTGATATGCCATTGATGCTAAGTTGCTAAGTCTTGTCTTGTCTTGTCTTGTCTAAGTTCTTGTCTTGCTCAAGGCAGTGGTAGCTCAGTGGTAAAGGTTTTGCTCTACTGCTCAGAAGATCATGAGTTCAAACCCCAGCACCACCAAGCTGTCACTGGTGGGCCCTTGAGCAAGGCCTTTAATCCTCAACTGCTCAGATGTATAAATGAGATAAATGTAAGTTGCTCTGGATAAGAACATCTGCCAATGGCCGTAATTGTAAATACTGTAACTCTTGGTTTGACTTTTTTATATTTTGATTGCTTGTTATAAAATAAAAGAGTCTGGACTTTCATCTGTCTTCACCGGTACGTCTCATTCACGAGACACTTCACAATACAACTGACTGCTGTATCATTTTTGAAGATGTTTCTCGATCTGAGAAGTTTCATCACTTCTCACTGACGTTTATTTCGTGACACAGAAGACAGTATGGCTGCAGGACTCGAGTTCGGTCTCGTGATGTTATCTGGGTTAGGGTTAGGGTTTGGGCTTGGGCTTGACTCGGTCTTGGGCATAGGTCTCGCTAAACGTGGTCTTAGTCACGACTGAGTTTTTGAATCCACAATGCTTGACAAGAAGTAATCCCTTCTTCTATAAAACAGCCTAATCCCTGGCACAATGCACGAACGAAGCTGACAAGTTGAAGTAAAAGCTTGTCCTTGATAAGGATTTGATGATCACGATCTTTGACTTGGCCCCACCCCCTTCAAGACTCAATCTTAGTTAGTCCTCGTCTTGTATTGGACAATGGCGGTCTGGACTACAGCCCCACTGAAAACCTTCACAGATAAGATGAACATTTTTGATCGAAATCTAAAACAATATTTACAGAATCTGGAAAAAGATTACGCTTATTTTACTTTTTAGTTTAAATCGAAACTACACTCAGTGTTCATGAGAAAAATCGCTTTATAGCATATTACTATGTCTTATGTTTTGACACCTTGTTGTGTTTAATCTTGAGGAATGGAAATGTTATGTGTTTGGTATGTTTAAATTTATTCCACCCGTTAAACCCGTTAAACGTTCAAAAGTCTGAAAGCTCCAGTGAAAATGCTTCTGTTTTGAAAATTCTTAGTATTTGGTACGTCTGAGTATTTCTGTGCTTTAATGCCAGGGTTCACTCTTTATTTTGTTAAATCAAATCCATCGCGGTTAACGTGATCATTAATGCGCATTTGTTTGACTTTAAACAGGGACCTTGAAATAGTGCAGAATCTTGCATATTAAATATCCAAGATATTGAACGTTTTCCTTTCTTTGGTTAAAAATCTTCTCGATTCCAACGCTGTTTATTTCCTGAAGAAAAAAAAAAAAAAAATCCCAGATTTTCAATGTGGCCTCAGGCTTTTGGACCTCGCCCTAAACTACACTCTGACACGGAAGCAGTAAAACTTTATAACTGTTACGCCGACGCCAGAATCCACCGGGAACTCCATTTCCCAGAACATGGCCGCCGCGGACTACGATCTCCAACACCGACACCTCTCCCCACTGGCACGTTCACACTCACCCGAATAATAACAATATTATTAACAACAATAATAATAACAAGTCACACTTTTTTTTTTTTCCAATCACATTCTCACCCTGTGTCTCAATCAGCTCCCTAGTTCAGTAGTCAGGGCCCTGATCAGGGAGTCGGCCATTTTAAGGGATGTCTCAACTGCGAAATCCTTCACAGCGCACTGGAACGTTCGCTCTCTGAAAAATCCCACAATGCACCGCAAAAACCAGTGCTCACTATGTTCCCTTACTGGAAGTGATGTCAAGTTCTGTGAGGCGAAAAAATGGCGGACGAACTCTGAGCCAACTTCGTATACAGATGTAAGTAGCTTAATAATTGTTGTCGTGGCTCTCAGATGATTACTTCATCGTTAGCGATTTTTAACTTTATTTGACGTTCGATATGCGGTTTGTTTGAGTCTAACGACTTTTAAGTGTTCCACTAGCTTCCTACGATCCTGCTTGACATATTATGACAGAAATACATGTCATTAACAAATTTATATGACATAAAAATTTAAATTTGCTCATCCCCAGTTCCTGTTTTTGAGATTCCTTCACGTTTTGGATTTGTCCGCCAGATGTTTAATAAAATTCTAAACTGCAACTGCATCCGTCTCCGACTCCAATCACCATGTACATAGAAAGTATAATACAGACACGTGATATACAATATATTCATTCATTTTTGTGGTTTTGTTGTTTTTTTTTTGTACTCTACTGCTTAAGAATTAGCATTAGCGCATTAGCGCTTTAGCGCTCGTCCCTGTGGTTTAGATGTGAGCTGTTTATTGAGTGTAATCATCCCAGCTGAACGCTATCATACCCTCTGGATCACAGCCGACAGCACACGCATCGATCTTACGTCAGTCACACGGTGCTGAGGCGACTGATGAGTTCAGCGGTCCTGAAACACTTCACCCCCACACAAACACACACACACACACACACACACACACACACACACACACACACACACGAGGCTTTTAAGAGAACAAAACTTTAGTTTGAGCCCTTTATAAGGATTTTAAAGTGTACATGAACATTCCTCACACACATGGTTTACTTACAGAACTCCACACCTGGAACGTCACGTCTGTGTAAATTTGTGTAAAGTGAACCGCGCGACGTGAAACGTGTCCAGGCTAGAAACAGCGATGGTGGATTATAGCACCAAAAATGAATGAATAAATAAATAAAAATCCATAAAAATCAAAAAAAAAAAAAAAAAAAAAAAGTAATTAAAAAAAGACACGTGGAAGAGTTAATTAAACTATTTTACTCAAAAAGCAGTAATAGCACCTAAATATATAAAACAAAACAAATAAAAATGCCATGTTGAAAAAATTATGCAAAAAATTGCAAAATAAATAAATTAATTAATGGCTTAATGAATTAATATACGAAGTTAACAAATTAAACAAAAATGTCAACTCAAACCTGAAAATGACCCCAATATTAAAGTTAAAACATTAATGTTAAATATTAATATTAATAATGAATGAATTACTAATTATTACCTAGTTTAATTTCCAGCTGTAATTTAGAGTGATATTGATTCTGTCTCATTAAGTCACTCAGAATATCTGCCTGCTAAATGATATGTAACTGATTAAAAAATAACAGTTGAAGGAAAATATCGACTGACTGTCATGTGATTTATTGCATCGTAGCAGGTATTTATGCTAACGCGCTAATCGCGCTCACGCAGGATCCCTTTCGGTCTCAGAAACGTTTCTCGCGACGGCGCTGTTTTTGTTTGTTTCGTGTTTTAATTCTCGCATATTCGAAGCGTAATAGATAGATTTTTCTTCCACTTCAGCTAGGAATACATCGGGAGTTGCTGCTTTTTCATTTGCATGAAGTTAAACACTCATCCCCGCCCATTTTGGTGGCCCCGCCCACAGCAAGGTATCTGAAATTCTTGGAAAAAACATTTATTCAAGTCTAAAATAATCCGAATTATTCATTTTAAAAAAATATTTTCTGCTCACTGTTTTTAAATCCTGTGCTAATTACAGCTGAAGCACTTGTTGACCTTGCTATCTGTCTCTCTCTCTCTTTCTCTCTCTCTCTCTCTCTCTCTCTCTCTCTCTCTCCTCTCCACTCGTTCGCCGTGTACGGATGGATAGCGAGTCTGATTGGCGAATATTTACGATCAGTCAGAGCCGGGTGATTTACGCAGCGCGGACGCAAACGTGGCAGAGCCTACTTAAACACCCGAGCCTTTCACTCGGTGACTAATGAAGGGTGTGTCCTGAGGAAATGTGTCACGGAAAAACAAAACAACACAAAGACGCGAGGACGCAAACACATTCCTCAGTGTCCGCCCGGATTCCCGGTCAGATGGATTACTGAGACTCGAGGGTGTTTTTCATCGAGGGGGTGAAAAACAAACGTCTCATCGTGGATTAAAACACAAGCTGATGTCGCTGTCACGATAGTGTCCTTCACAATAAGCCCAATTAGCTCCATTAAACTTGCTGAATTCTGGATTCTGGTTTGTAATAACGCATTTATCGTTCCATCGTCACTGATTATTTTCCTCTTACCGCATCACACTGAGTGTTTTATTCCTTTATTGGAGTGTTAGGCTGTATTTTACACCATTTATAAAACATTATCGACAGATCTTTCTGAGTTAGCACAAAAAAAAACCAGAGAGACAGAGAGAGGAATGCCAGTGTTCCCATTATACTCTCTTAGAGTCCAAAAACAAGAAAGAGAGAGAGACAGACAGACAGAGAGACAGAGATAAAGGGAGAAAGAGTGATTGGGAGTGAGAGACAAAGTGAGACAGACAGAGTGAGAGACAGACAGACAGAGAGATATATAGAGAGAAAGAGTGATTGGGAGTGAGAGACAAAGTGAGACAGACAGAGTGAGAGACAGACAGAGAGATATACAGAGAGAAAGAGTGATTGAGAGTGAGAGACAAAGTGAGATAGAGAGAGACAGACAGAGAGATATAGAGAGAGAAAGAGTGATTGGGAGAGAGAGACAGAAAGAGACAGACAGAGTGAGGGACAGACAGACAGAGAGATATAAAAGAGAAGAGTGATTGGGAGAGAGAGACAAAGTGAGACAAACAGAGTGAGAGATATAAAGAGAAAAAGAGTGACTGGGAGAGAGAGAGACAAATTGAGACACACACAGACAGAGAGAGACAAAGGGAGAAAGAGTGATTGGGAGAGAGAGAGACAGAGAGAGACAGACAGACAGACAGAGAGACAAAGTGAGACACAGACAGACAGAGAGAAATAAAGGTAGAAAGAGTGATTGGGAGAGAAAGACAAAGTGAGAAAGAGATGGGGGAGACAGATAGACAGATAGATAAATAGATAGATAGACAGACAGATAGACAGATAGATCTAACAGTGATGTATGAGGATAATGATGACTCAGGGTCACATGACATATTGCATATTGATTATTGGAACACGTCTACGCCACAAAACAGCAAAACAATTAGTACTCATGAGACACCACTTTCCCCTGAGCGACTCCGAAAATCCAGTCTAGACATCAAAACAAATCACAGCGCTAGCGTTAATTTATGCCCGTAAGCTCGGTTGATTCTGTTAAACTCCTGCAGAGCCTCAATCGGAAGCTGTCGTGAATGT
>CM042549.1:1857500-2045000 GCA_023630585.1 Cranoglanis bouderius
AAAATGAAGAGGATCAGAGAGGGGAGGAGGCGAGAGTGGGGCTGTAACGGTGATATAAACCGTTTAAAGATACGATCACAACAGCAGCTACAATCAACGCCTCTGTCAGACCACCGACATACAAACAAACACTTACGAAACAGGAGGCAACTCGCCTATGAAGCCTCATAGTAGTCCACTGATCCATAACATCCCGACAAAAACAGTCGCGTTGCGCTGGCAAAGGTCCGAACGATCCAATTATGTAAAAATATTGAGTCCAAAACGCATCAAATGCATCAGGGGAGAAGTGGCGAGAACACAGCCGTGGCTCTTTAGGAATTTGTCTTCGTCCACAAGCGTTTTCCCACTCATTTCTCCTCTGTTTATCGCTAGGAGAGCTGTGGAGGCTTACGTTACTTCCCTTGTTGCCTTTCGACTGGAAACTACAGCCAAAAGCAGCACAGTGTGGCATTCTGTTCCTGCTGTGGGGGCTGGTAGCTAATTCTTTTTGTTTAATGGCGCCACTTACTATGCTGGATCGTGGTTCAGTGGGCGGTTTTACGTCATCGACTCGGAGTGCATTGCGCATGTAACGTAATGGCGGCCTCCGTAGGTTAAGATATGTATTAGACGATAAGGATTTTTAAAAGAATGAGAATATTTCATGTGATGTGTTACATCGCCCACGGTGTGCCCACGAGCCACGCCCACAAGCTGCGGCTAACACGAGTGACTTGTCGCTTGCTAGCGTGAACGCAGGGTTAGAACATACGGCTGCGAATCAGCCGATAATGCAAAGGTCGGTTTTGCTAGGCGAGTAATGATTTGTTACCTCGGCGTGAACAACACGTGAAAGCTAATCTCTCTGCACTACACACCAGCTAATAAACGGAAGCTCATTTCACTGGGCTAGTATTGATTTGTTAGGGTGGAAAGGGTCGTAAGCGAAGGCTAATGTCTTTGAGGGAAATAAACGAGGAGCTCATTTCTCTAGAATCATCGCATAAAATGTAAAGACTGTTTTGATGAGATTTATGAGATGCAAAGTAACGAGGAGATAAAGATTCTTTTTCTCTAATAAAAAGTCATGATAAAGCACTAAAATTACTCGCTAAGTTATGCGAAAATAAATTGGAACGCGTCTCCGATAATGGTGTCATGTAACTAGCGCTGTTTTTAATATTTTATTACGTTTTATTAAATAATTCATCACGTTTATAAACCCGAATCAACTCTTTGTACCCCAGACTGAGCTTAGATAGTGTATTTATAAGTGTGTGTGTGTGTGTGTGTGTGTGTGTGTGTGTGTGTGTGTGTGTGTGTGTGTGTGTGTATGGTAGGTTCCCTCATATGAGAGAGCTGGAGAGGGATAGATAAACCCCTGTGTTGATATCTGTGCATGGAAAGAATAACTGAGAGTCTATAACAGTGTGTGTGTGTGTGTGTGTGTGTGTGTGTGTGTGTGTGTGTGTGTGTGTGAGTGTGTGTGTGTGTGTGTGTGAGCGAGAGAGACACAGAGATTTAGATTGCAGTACGTTGCCGAGTGTAGCTCTGGGCGATGCAGAGGCAGAGATTGGATGTGGCAGCAGTCTTTTAGTCTACTGCACTCCAGGGGCACTCCTCTATACACACAACACCTGCACACACACTCACACTCACACACACACACACACACTCACACACACACACACAAATTTTGGAAACAGGACCAAAGAAACTTCTCAACACCGACGTAACTGCTGTTTGGACTGGGGGATACGATGATACGATCTTGATATCGTAATAAATGACATCACAATACACGTTTTTTTGAGAAATCGCGGATATCGTTACTATTTTACAACAATTAGAAACTGACTATAAGCAACTGATTAAGCGTTAAACTTTAGAGAAGAATGTGCGTTCGGTTTTGTGGGTGGGGCGTACACACTCTCTCTCTCTCTCTCTCTCTCTCTCTCTCTTTCCTGTCAATCACAGCGACACTAGCCAATCGTGAGCGACTCTGAGCTCATGCACGTATGCGGAAGAGGGCGGATAGCGCTTTCCCCCGAGGGTGTCACGCTGTCCTAAAGAGATGGATAGATGCGGCCGGCTGGCTGGCTGCCTTCACGTGTCGTGTGGCCTCAGAGGAAGCGAGTGCTAGCCTTCACTCTCAACGTTTGGTAGACGGGAAGGTGCTGGCAGGAAACTACGTTTAAAAATCGGCAACTCGGGAGAAACCGATGATCCTGGGAGCGTGAACACGGCCGTGAGGTTCGTTCCACGGAATAAAAAAGATCGTGCTAGAGCAGCACAATTTCTCCGGGATGGTGGGCTGGTGTCGGGGGGTAAAAATAAACGCCGCCGGCTAATAATCCTGTGGCTAAATTGCAGTCCAGCTGGAGGAGTGTGGAGAGGGAGAGGAACAGCAGTGGTGTGTAATTACCTCTGAGAGCTGGAGCTGGTGCTGAGAGAAAAGCTCTTATTCCTCTCGCGCTGTTTACTTTAGACCACAATCAAATGTATGTTCTGTTCTGGGGTACTGTACTCGCACGCGCACACACACACACACACACACACACACACACACTCCAAACTCCAACCCCTCTGGCTCTGATATATATTGGAAAACTTTGTTCAAGGTCACTGATTAGAAGTGTAGTAAATATTACTTTCAACTTATGTCAACAGTCTGCTTGCCCTGTGCTGCCCCTGCCCCCCTTTGTTTTTGAGGGAACAGGAACAAAATCACACACACACACACACACACACACACACACCTACTGTACACTTGAACACCGGTGTGTTACAGCTGCAGTGCACACAGAAATGAGCTCCGTCTCCAATACACACCCGTCTCTATAATCTATTATTCAGCGCGTGTTCTCTTCGTTTTATTTTCTTACAGCCGCACTGTACAATGGATTTTTCTCTTTCTCGCATCGACCTGCAAAAAAAAAAATGATTCCATAGTGAAATAACAGATTTTCAGAAGAAGATTTGTAAATATTAAGAATAAAACACGGAAATGTCCAAAGTATCGCCCAAGTATAACCCACATTTGTTATAAAATTAAATTCAGCTTCCTGTTTTCCATGAATCTTTTTGTTTCTAAAGCTCGACCACAAGAACGTTGAAGGTTTACGGCCCGACTCAACCCCCAGAGCAAGACGTCATGGAAAAAATCCCACGATTATAACATACACATGCGAACATATCAGTTCTTTTCCTTTATATAATTACAGCATATCGCTAGCAATTAAATACCAGTGCTGAAGGAATAAAGGAATATGTTGCGTTACAGATCCGGGAGTGTCGTAAAGCATAATAAAATGCCCGCCTGTGCGCGACAGTGGCGCAAATCGGGCAGGGGACGTGGATCGGGTAACCGGAGATACCTCTGTCTGTATACAGCCCAAACAGAGTTTTTGCGCAAAATTAAGCTTGGTGATCAACACTAACTCATTCGCTCTCAGGAGCAGGATCTTCAGCTCGTCATTTCACGATAAGGCTCCAGATGTGCTCAAGATGACTTCTTAAAGAGAGCGCGGAGACGACGAGGTCTGGAAATAAATTCATGGGCTGAAATGGCGTGTGGGAGTGGAGTGGAGCGCCGGAGCGATTATGAAACACAAACAAGAGGAAAATCACACGCTTCTGAAAGCGAAGGCTGGACTACAACGGGCTGGAGATCTGACCGCCGGCCTTTAATCAGTGCAGGGGAAAGTGCTTTCAGCTCGTTCTGGACCAAACGTGTGTGTGTGTGTGTGTGTGTGTGTGTGTGTGTGTGTGTCTGTGTGTGTGTGTGTGTGTGTGTGTGTTTTAAATAAGCGTTTTGGAAGCACCAGATGGAGTCTCTAAATCTGTGGTTAACCTTAAAGGCTGTTAAACTGGATGAGAGAGAGAGAGAGAGAGAGAGAGAGAGAGAGCAAAAGAGAGAGACTCAGACAAAGAGACAAAAAAGACAGAGAGGGAGACAGGCAGAGAGATAGAGAGAGGAGGGAGACAAAAAGAAACAGAGAGAGACAGATAAAGTGAAAGAGAGACACAGACAGAGAAAGAGAGACAGACAAACAAAGTGAAATAGAGATCGACATAGAGACAAAGAGAGGGTGGGAGAGACAGACAGACAGAAAGAGAGATAGACAAACAGACAGACAGGCGGACAGAGAGAGAGGAAAGACAGAAAGATGGACAGACAGACATAGAGAGATAGAGAGAGGAGAGACAGACAGAAAAAGTGAGACAGAGCTAAAGAGAGAAGAGACAGACAGGGAGGCAGAAACAGAGAGACAGACGGGGAGGCGGAAACAGAGAGACAGACGGGGAGGCGGAAACAGAGAGACAGACAGGGAGGCGGAAACAGAGAGACAGACAGGGAGGCGGAAACAGAGAGACAGACAGGGAGGAGGAAACAGAGAGAAAGAGAGGGAGGCGGAAACAGAGAGACAGACAGGGAGGCGGAACCAGAGAGACAGACAGGGAAGCATAAACAGAGAGACAGACAGGGAGGCGGAAACAGAGAGACAGACAGGGAGGCGGAAACAGAGAGACAGAGAAGGAGGCGGAAACAGAGAGACAGACAGGGAGGCGGAAACAGAGAGACAGACAGGGAGGCGGAAACAGAGAGACAGAGAAGGAGGCGGAAACAGAGAGACAGACAGGGAGGCGGAAACAGAGAGACAGACAGGGAGGCGGAAACAGAGAGACAGACAGGGAGGCGGAAACAGAGAGACAGAGAAGGAGGCGGAAACAGAGAGACAGACAGGGAGGCGGAAACAGAGAGACAGACAGGGAGGCGGAAACAGAGAGACAGACAGGGAGGCGGAAACAGAGAGAAAGAGAGGAAGGCGGAAACAGAGAGACAGACAGGGAGGCGGAAACAGAGAGACAGACAGGGAAGCATAAACAGAGAGACAGACAGGGAGGCGGAAACAGAGAGACAGGGAGGGAGGCGGAAACAGAGAGACAGAGAAGGGGGCGGAAAGAGAGAGACAGACAGGGAGGCGGAAACAGAGAGACAGACAGGGAGGCGGAAACAGAGAGACAGACAGGGAGGCGGAAACAGAGAGACAGACAGGGAGGCGGAAACAGAGAGACAGACAGGGAGGCGGAAACAGAGAGGCAGACAGGGAGGCGGGAACAGAGAGAGAGAGAAGGAGGCGGAAACAGAGAGACAGACAGGGAGGCGGAAACAGAGAGACAGACAGGGAGGCGGAAACAGGGAGACAGACAGGGAGGCGGAAACAGAGAGAAAGAGAGGGAGGCGGAAACAGAGAGACAGACAGGGAGGCGGAAACAGAGAGACAGACAGGGAAGCATAAACAGAGAGACAGACAGGGAGGCGGAAACAGAGAGACAGACAGGGAGGCGGAAACAGAGAGACAGACAGGGAGGCGGAAACAGAGAGAAAGAGAGGGAGGCGGAAACAGAGAGACAGACAGGGAGGCGGAAACAGAGAGACAGAGAGGGAGGCGGAAACAGAGAGACAGACAGGGAGGCGGAAACAGAGAGACAGACAGGGAGGCGGAAACAGAGAGACAGAGAGAGTGTGAAAGGGAGAGGGAAGATGTGAGAAAGACATACAGATCCATTGCTAATGAGGCAGAAGAGAGTTGATTAAAAGACAGAAAGAGTGTGTCTGTCTGCCTGTCTCACTCTCAGCATGAAACTGTGTGTACTGTGTTTATATATTGCGCGTGAACTGTGGATAATCTCACCCCCCAGGGAGTTTCCTGTTGTCGCTGCACTGTACGCAGCTGTCAGCTTTTTAAACATGAAATCATTTCTAGCACACCACTTCAAAGGCCTCGTATCAATCCTGGTATAGAAAGTGAAATATATATATATATATATATATATATATATATATATATATATATATATATATATATGTGGTATACTGAAAGTGACGTCTGAGAAGAAACACACACAGGAAGTAAACACCAGGTGTGAGACAGACAGGTCGTAGTGACGTGTCTCTTTGCTACTGTGAACACAGCACTATGTTTCACCAAACACCTCACATCAACCAAAAGTGCTGCCAGTGTCGTTAATCGGAGACAAACACACTCACATCGGTGTGTAGTGCAAGAACAAGTGAAGCTACTGAGGGTAAATCTATAGTGTGTAACAATAAAGTGCTCCAGGAAGAAATTAAAACGCACCACTCCTGCACCGTTCATTCCCCGAGTTTATTAAAGCTCCCATCTCCCTCTAATAAATAACAAACACAAACATCAATTTCATCGGCCTGCGCTTCATTTCAGCTAATCTGATCAAAACAGCCTTATTACACCAGTCTCTGTGTGTGTGTGTGTGTGTGTGTGTGTGTGTGTGTGTGTGTGTGTGTGTGTGTGTGTGTGTGTGTGTGTGTGTGTGTGTGTGTGTGTGTGTGGTCTGCATATACACCGTACACACATCCTAGATTACCAGGCCAGCTTGGTGCTTATTGAGTGAATTAGGGGTAAGTGAGTACATCAGTGTATCTGTGAGTGAGTAAGTGAGTGAGTGAATCAGTGAGTGAATGAATGAATCACTTAGTGAGTGAATAAGTGTGAGTGAGTGAGTGAGTTAATCAGTTAGTGAATAAGTGAGTGAGCGAATCAGTTAGTTAATGAGTGAGTGAATCAGTCAGTGAATAAGTGAATGTGTGAGTGAATGAATCAGTTAGTTAATGAGTGAGTAAATCAGTTAGTGAATAAGTGAATGTGTGAGTGAGTGAATAAGTGAGTGAGTGAATCAGTTAGTTAATGAGTGAGTGGATCAGTCAGTGAATAAGTGAATGTGTGAGTGAGTGAATCAGTGAATGATTGAGTGAATCGGTCAGTGAATGAGTGAGTGAATGAATCAGTTATTGAATGAGTGATTGTGT
Organism: Cranoglanis bouderius; assembly: GCA_023630585.1. Taxonomy (NCBI): domain Eukaryota; kingdom Metazoa; phylum Chordata; class Actinopteri; order Siluriformes; family Cranoglanididae; genus Cranoglanis; species Cranoglanis bouderius. The sequence continues at coordinate 1,864,336 of CM042549.1, forward strand.
GAATCAGTTAGTGAATGGGTGAGTGTGTGAGTGAGTGAATAAGTTATTGCATGAGTGATTGTGTGAATCAGTTAGTGAATGGGTGAGTGTGTGAGTGAGTGAATCGGTTATTGAATGAGTGATTGTGTGAATCAGTTAGTGAATGGGTGAGTGTGTGAGTGAGTGAATCAGTTATTGAATGAGTGATTGTGTGAATCAGTTAGTGAATGGGTGAGTGTGTGAGTGAGTGAATCAGTTATTGAATGAGTGATTGTGTGAATCAGTTAGTGAATGGGTGAGTGTGTGAGTGAGTGAATCGGTTATTGACTTAGTGAGCTAACAGTGTATAAGTGAATGAGTGAGCTAGCGAGTGAATGAGTGAGTGAATCAACATGTAAACGAATGAGCAAGCTAGTGAGTGAGCGAACCGGTAAGTGGATGAGTGAGTGAGTGAGTGAGTGAGTGATTTTCACAGCTAACATCACACTCCTATCTGAGGCACATCATACTCTCACACACATTACAATCAGTTATCATTAATATAATTACAGCATTATTAGATATCATGTGGAGTTTTATCACAGGTCTTGTAATAAAGGAATAATGACAGAACATTATCACAGTCTCTCACTTACAGCCGTGTTCCTTTCACCATTCATCATTTTTAATAACAGGCATAAAAACAATGGTGTGGTTCGAAGAGGAAATTCTGATTTGTCAAAAGGGATAAAAATGAATGTGTTGTATAACTAAATAACTACAAACCCAGCTGATTAGATAATCAATAGACTGCAGCTCGGCGTATCTTTAATCACAGAACAAACAGAGCTCTGAGGAGATTTGAGAAGTGTTATAAGAGTTTTTTTTTTTCTGGATGATTATCAAACCCAGACATCGTTACGCGAAACCACCTGCAAATGAGATCAGACTCGCAGCGTGATTCAGACAATCAGACTACGTGATGAGTGTGATCAGGTATTTGGGTTTTGAGGTACTCTAAATCAAATCTTTCTTTCTCTTCTTTATTAGAAGTGGAGAAAAATAACTGATTAGGATCTCAGTGTTTCGTGGTTAGTCACGGCGTATGATCGGACCGATGCCTTCTCCAAAACAACGACTGAAATGCATTCCTGTGTATTTCTTTCCACACCTTCTTTTTATTTTTAAAAAATGAGTTCCTGTTATTTATAAACAGCCATTTGCTTCTGAGAAGCAATGGGGGGGGGGGGGATCAGCAGGCTAACGAAAGAAAAGAAAAGAAGACCAGAAAAGGAGAGACACCACTCTTTACTACGATACCCATAATGCAGTGCACCTAAACCGCTACGCTGCTGCTTACTGACCTATCTATTGGTAGCTAATCGGTTGGTTGTTTGTTTTTTGCAGCTGCTTTCAGTTTCAGCGTATAACAACAACGTGATAAATACTGACAGCGATCATCCTGTTCAAAAGTTTACACCCCCCCCCCCCCCCCCGGCTCTTAACGTGTCGTGTCGCCTTCAGCAAATGTTTGCACCTTTCGTAATAGTCGTGTACGAGTCCCTCGGTTGTCCTCGGTGTGAAAAGACTGCTGGAAAAGGGGTCAGATATGCAGAAGATGCTGGAAAAGCGAAGAATGTGCAGGACCTGGAGGATCTTTCTGAAGAACAGTGGGCGGTTTAACTGCTCAGGACAAACGAGGGGCTCATGAACGACTGATCATCCAGGTAATCAAGAATCAAGCGTGTGTCAACTTTTGAACTGGTTCGTTTGTGTAAATTCAGTAAATTATTGTGTCTTGTGGATTATATCTAAACATCTGTTATGTGAAATAGTTTATTCATGGCAGGACTAAATAAAACAATTTTTATGATCCCTCTTTTTTTATTATTTACATTTTGCAGATTCTGTAAGGCGTATGTAAACTTGCAGTATGACTGCAACTGTACATACAAGTTTGTACAAAAAATTAATTTAAAAAAAATTAATAATATAATAATAATAATATTCCAGCCTGGGTGGTTAATTAAACGCTCCATTAATCCAGTGATATTTTGACACGTCATATTGTTATACCATTAGAATTTTAAACCCTAACACCAACACCTCTGTAATCGACTATTAGTTACACAATCTGCCTTTTTTGCACGGGTTTATGTATATTGTTCTTTATTGAAAAAGCGGCTGATGAAAAATTTCATGATGGACGAGTATTAATCAGCAGGACGTGATCAGCGCAATCAAATCACGAGCAATAAAGATTAGTTTAATCGCCTCATCCGGAATGAGAACGCGTGAGGTAGAGAGATAATAAAGGTGTAACGTGTGCGTTATTCACCGCTCAGGACCGCAGAGCGTACGAGATGGATACGGGCGGATCGATCACGCTCGGCTCGGAGGCCCGAACCGACTTTAAGTCCCTGCCATCCATCACTCGCTCAGGAAGAAAGAGAAACTTCTCCCGCATTGATTTGGACTCGTGGTACGAGGGGTTTGTAGGAGAAACACGCTCTCTTCGGCCGTGCGCTCGATGCCGGCTCCATCAGTTCTATTCTACTGACTTTCATTTCTATGGAGGGTTTTTTTTTTTATAGCAGGCGCCGTCACAGAGCAGCTGCAGAAATCCAAGCCTGGATGTCGGATGAGTCATTCAGATCCCCTCAGATGAGTCATTCCAGTCGTTAAACCAGAGTTTAAAGGGGACTCCGTGTTTCTCTGGGCAACGAGGCTCATGATGAGCTCGGGTCATGCACAGACACAACAAAGCGCTCCTTCTTTTCATCTAATAAAACGAGGAATAAAACACTCTGTGGTGTGCTGCTATGGAAAAATAATCAACAAGCCGGGTTACGGCTACCAACGAAAAGTGGACTATTATCCTGTAACATCACGCCATAACATCAGTGTATCATTGTTTATTCTTAAAACATAGTCATTTGCAATAATAACGTTTTTTTTTTCAATGAAAAAAATCAACATTGTACATTTTATCCATTTATAGTTACAGTTACGTTAAAGTCAGTTCCTGTTCTCACTTACATGATAGCAGCTATAAACAGTTGTTCTCTCACCAGCCTTTTTCTTTCTCTCTCTCCTCTGTCCTGAAGATGACTGTTACAAAGCTCTGACACTGGAGACTCCTTCCCTAAATGTTAAATAAACGTGTCCTAACAGAAAACCTCACCATATCAACGATTACACACGTTTTTAATCTGTTTAATCTGCCGTACACGTCCCTGTGAATGAACTGTTACTATGGAAACGATAACGTATTCGAAGAGAACGATATTATATTAATGGTGGCTCTGGGTTACTGATCAGAAGGTCGGGGGTTCAAGCCCCAGCACTGCCAAGCCGCCACTGTTGGGCCCTTGACCCCTTGGGCCCTCCAGGGGTGCCGTATCACGGCTGACCCTGCGCTCTGAACCCAACTTCCTAACAAACTGGGATATGCGAAGAAAGAATTTCACTGTGCTGTAATGTATATGTGACAAATAAAAGCTTCTACTTCTTCTTCTTCTTCTTCTTCTTCTTCTTCATCAACACCGTCTGACCAATCAGAATCCGGAATTCAACTCTTTAACGCATAGTAAGTACTTATACGTCTATAAGAATGAACTGATAACTACAAATTAAAGAATGTATGTACCACAGCAGCTTGACACCACAGCAAGGAATTTCGAGGCGAGGCAGCGTGCCGAGTCAATCTAATATCTGATACACGTGAAATGCAATACACAAAAGGTGTTGCTTTTCATTTGTGACATGCAGGAAACCTCTCAGTGAAAAACAATAAGTGGCGGGCTGCATGTTTATGAATTAGATGCTGACCCTATTTTCAGGAGATCAAACTTAGATGTGCTCTCTGGGTGGGAGGGGCATAGTCTCTCTCTCTCTCCCCTATGTGGAAGAGGGCGGATAGCACTTTCCTCTGACGTGTCTGGGAGGAAGTCACTATGTCCACATAATACTACGTGTATTCGGAGAAGAGAAGAGTTTCCAGAAGGCGATGCTGTCCGTATATATATTATATATTATTATATTACACTATATTATACTTATATTATTACTAAACATGATGAAAATGTGTATATGAGTGAAAAATACTTATGCATGTTGTACGTCTGATTCCAGACGTGAATCTACAGTCTCCTAAATCGGTGTATAAAAGGAGTTATTTCTATACGATTCATCCGGTATAAATGTAAACAAGTTTAAGCTGATATTTTACACTTAATCCCTCATTCACAATCCAACAGAAAACATTATTTCTGATCGTATACACGCTAGTCTGGCTCTCTGTACGAGTCCTCCGGCTCATCAACATCCGTCTGAAAGACAGAAGAGTGAAGGCCTTCATCTGAGTGCTCCTCTATCCCTCATTTAACCCTGGCTGTGCGTGACTTGTGGGTGACAGCGTATTTTATCTCCGTTTTCCTCTCCGTCGTCACAGAGAGAGGAGCACGGAGAGAGGATAGAGAGAGCAACCGAGCTCACGAATCGTCTCAACTGGAGGGAAGAACCTCTGAATTCAGTAAGACGAGATAGAAAGACACGTGGCAGAGTAAAGCGTGGTTAATTCAAGCAAAGGCTGTGGGTCAACGTGACCCATGTGCATATGAAAAAAAATGCTCTATTGTACACACAGCTTAACTGAGAAAAGTGTTTAAAGGGGACAAAAGATTCGATCCTGAACACTTTCCTAACTCTGGTCGTTAAAACCAGAAATCCAAGGACAATGGGTCTAATTAAAAAAAAAAAAAACACCACAAAGACAGACAGAGAGGCTGAAGGCCGTTGAGTGCTGATGAATTACTCCACTAACAAAGGCACAAAGACAGCCCGAGTGCCATCCTTTAACACGGTCTATGTTAAAATATAGATTAAAAAGCATCTACGCTCCTTAAACAGCATTTCTAGTGGCCTGAAAAGTTCTCAAGTTCAAGTAGCTTTATTGTCATTTCAACCATATACGCCTGGTACAGTACACAGTGAAACGAAACAACATTCCTCCAGGACCATGGTGCTTCATAAAACAACTCACTAAACCACATGAGACGACACAGGACAGTACAGTACCTCCTAAACTGAAGAGTGTGTGTGAGGGGTGTGTGTGGGATCATCCACGATGCTGGTGGCTTTGCGAATGCAGCGTATGGTGTAAATGTCTATGATGGTGGGAAGAGAGACCCCGATGATCTTCTCAGCTGTCCTCACTACCCGCTGCAGGGCTTTGCGATCCGATATGGTGCAATTTCCGAACCAGGCAGTGATGCAGCTGCTCAGGATGCTCTCAATAGTTCCTCTGTAGAATGTAGTGAGGATGGAGGGGGGGGGGGTGGGAGATGGGCTTTTTTCAGCCTTCTCAGGAAGTACAGACGCTGCTGGGCTTTCTTAGTGATGGAGCTGGTGTTGAGGGACCAGGTGAGGTTCTCCGCCAGGTGAACACCAAGGAATTAGGTGCTCTTGACGATCTCCACGGAGGAGCCGTCGATGTTCAGCGGAGAGTGGTCGCTCTGTGCTCTCCTGAAGTCAACAACCATCTCTTTTGTTTTGTCCACATTCAGAGACAGGTTGTTGGCTTTGCACCAGTCCGTCAGCCGCTGCACCTCCTCTCTGTACGCTGACTCGTCAGTTGAATTTAACAGTCGTGCAAAGCAAGCGCATCATGTTACACTTCACGTCATGCGCGTATTATCACAGGATAATCAATCTATATCTAGTGTGTGTGCGAATGTCCAATCCTATTCTATGGTGTCATGCTTTGCTATGCAAACCCAGAATGTTGAATTCTCAGTTCTGATTGGTCAGAAGGTGATTCATTTTATTTGGACCACAGCACGGATGAATGCTCGAACCAGTGTGTTGTTTAACAAAGTAAAACACCCTAACCCCGCCTACCATCATAAACACCTATCCACCCTAACCCCGCCTACCATCATAAACACCCATCCACCCTAACCCCGCCTACCATCATAAACACCCATCCACCCTAACCCCACCCACCATCATAAACACCCATCCACCCTAACCCCGCCTACCATCATAAACACCCACCCACCCTAACCCCGCCTACCATCATAAACACCCACCCACCCTAACCCCACCCACCATCATAAACACACACACACACCCTAACCCCACCCACCATCATAAACACACACACACCCTAACCCCACCCACCATCATAAACACCCATCCACCCTAACCCCGCCTACCATCATAAACACCCATCCACCCTAACCCCACCCACCATCATAAACACCCATCCACCCTAACCCCGCCTACCATCATAAACACCCACCCACCCTAACCCCACCCACCATCATAAACACCCACCCACCCTAACCCCACCCACCATCATAAACACACACACACCCTAACCCCACCCACCATCATAAACAGACACACACCCTAACCCCACCCACCATCATAAACACACACACACCCTAACCCCACCTACCATCATAAACACCCACCCACCATAACCCCACCTACCATCATAAACACCCACCCACCCTAACCCCACCTACCATCATAAACACCCACCCACCCTAACCCCACCTACCATCATAAACACACACACACCCTAACCCCACCCACCATCATAAACACATACACACCCTAACCCCACCCACCATCATAAACACCCACCCACCCTAACTCCACCTACCATCATAAACACCCACCCACCATAACCCCACCTACCATCATAAACACCCACCCACCCTAACCCCACCCACCATCAAAAACCCCCACCCACCCCAACCCCCCCCACCATCATAAACACCCACCCACCCTAACCCCACCCACCATCATAAACACCCACCCACCCTAACCCAGCATGGAGTGTGTTAATCCTTACCCATCCAGGATACTGTGCTTGTACACGGTACCTCTGATCTGTGACAGCGTTAGGAAACCATTGAAACATAAAATTTTAATAATGCAAAATATACACATGTAATGGAGCACTGATGGAACAAGACCCAGGGGAGACAAGAGACAAGCTACTCTCTAGTGAGAATAAAAAAACAGAGGAAGCTGAACGGTTTCATGACATTAAAAGAGATGTTGGGGTTTTTAAGACAAGACAAATGAAGTCGGCGGCTTAAAGTGTAAAGTGAATTTTTTTTTAATCATAGTTGAGGATCAGATCTTTCCTGTTTTAGCTGTTAAACAAAAGTCTGTTGTGACCCTTGTGTTTGAAGGACTTCATTAAATCCAGAGAGACTGCAAGGTGAGGTGATCTGAATCCAACTCACACACACACACACACACACACACACACACACACACACACACACACACACACACACACACACACACACACACACACGCATATATATGTGCACATTTATTAGACCTAATGGCCATTCATTAGATTCATACTGATACACTGTCTCTCTCTCTCTCTCTCTCTCTCACACACACACACACACACACACACGCACACAAACACACACACACTAACACGCTGCAAAATTGGAAAAGGGAAACTAGTTCAGCAAGTCTTAGAAAGACATCCTTTTGTATAAAAAAAACATACCACAGAAAGAGCTCTAATATTATTCCGGTAGTTATTAGTTAATAAATAATTAAAACATGGCAATAAAAGAAAATGAACAGAAAAAAAAAAGTCATAAAGTGAAAATATACTGATTAATAACACAGTGTTTACATAGCGAGCTGCTTCAATATTGGGTTCAGTACAAGGTTAGTGAAATTATGAACGGTTGCCATATTGTATAAACCTTGCTGATATTTCTTTTTAATAAGAACTAGATTTTTTTTTAATCTAATTTGACATGGATTGTGTGCCCTCCCGAGTGACGTAACAGAAAAGAGATGACGAGTTCGAATCCCGACGATGCCACAGTCATCTGAAGCCGGGAATCTGAGTGGGAGGGGCATACTCTCTCTCCCCTGTCAATCAGAGCGACACTAGCCAATCACAGCTCGTGTATGTGGAAGAGGGCAGACAGCGCTTTCCTCTGAGTGTGCTAACAGCGTGAGCAGCCGTTTGAAAAGATTGCTATTAGCTGGCTTCGTGTGTCTCGGAGGAAGCACGTGTTTGCCTTCACCATCCCGCATCGGTAGCTGTCACAAGCCTGATGGTGTTATGATGATCGGCAGCACTACATTGAGATCTTAACTCCAAAACGGCTTGGACTGCGCCGTTCATGTAACTAAATGTTACATGGACGTCTCCTTACAGAAAACTTCGCCGCATCAACGACTTGCGATCAGATCGAGCGCGTTAACATGAATATAAACCAGTGATTTGGAGCTGCACTACTGTCAGAGCTGCTGTTATAGAAACGTCGTCACATTCTGACCAATCAGAACTGAGAATTCGACAGAGCTGTGGTATGTTAAAGATGCCGTTCTTAGATGCTGCAATGGACTATTAGCCTCTAGCTAATAGACGCTCGTGTGCGTCTTCTTAGTGTATATACATAAATCCATGGGTGTGACAGGTGGCTCAATGGAAAACACGATTTATTTCCATACAAAACCACATACCTTTAGTTCTCAGAGCGGCAGCATAAATTTCCACTGCAGTTTTTGGAATGTAGAGAATATTTCATCATTGAGCAGTTCCTTGAATAAATGTATACCTTTATTGCGCCAGATATCGGGTGCTATATCTGACAGAAATGGAACAAATGAATGATTAGAGCTTAATGGACTCGGGATAGAGTCTGTCTGCCAAACCAAAGTGCCTCCTAATCTGGGTCTGATGATAGATATGAGCGGAGAACAGGTAGAGACAAAAAGGTCAGCCGAGGCATACGGTGGAGGAAGAAGAGAAGCGAGAGAGCGTTATAGATTTATAGATGCGCTTCCTTTAGGGACATACTGAGGTCTTTTATTTTTATGTGTGATCACAGCTCTGAGTATCTGATAGTGACCTTCTCACAGTAACTGAATCTGTGCATTCATACTTCTCGGTTTGTCAATTCATTTCGGAAGCTTGAGCGTTTTATTTCACCTGGATGCTGTAGATTTGTGACTAAGAGCTGCTGCTGTAATCATAATGTGTTTCTGGGAGGGTTTCCTCACCAATGTAACATCTGGATTGTTCATTAGGGATCAAAATCTATGACTGGATTTCATGAACGTTGCTTTGTGATACAAACTTGTATATTATTGACTACACATGAAAAAACTTGTGATCCTTCCAAAAAAAAGCTGTGGGGCTGTAGGACTCGAGATGTTTTCTGTATTGACTTGGACTTCTCTCATTTGGTTTTGGATTTGGACTTGTCTCGGGCTTGGGTGTTGATTGTGCCCAAGTGCGGAGAGTTTGTAAAAAAAATAATGTCCATGTTGACTTTTTGTTTGACAAGAAGTAATTCCTCGCTTTAGAAAACAGCCTAATTATTGGTGCAATGCACGAAAGAGCCGACTAGTTGAAATAGACTTGGCCTCAGAAAGGATTTGATGATTTTCTGTCTTGATCTTGACTCGATCTTGCTTTCATTTGGACTCGATCTCAGCTAATCCTGATCTTGGACTTGAGCCACCATACATCTATTTGTCCATCAAGACAACTGGAGTCTATCCCAGAGGGACTCAGGGCACAAAGCAGGGGACACTCTGGACAGGGTGCCAACTCATCACATGGCACACTCGCACAGGCCCATTTCGGACAATTCAGAGATGCCAATCAGCCAACATTTGGATTTGGGGAGGAAACCTGGAGGAAATCCCCGAAACACGGGGAGAACATGCAAATTCCACACACAGGGCGGAGGCTGGAATCAAACCCCCAACCACGGAGGTGCGAGGCAAACATGCTAACCACACATGCTAACCACTAAGCCACCGCCTCCCCCTGACCCACCATCCCTCGAATTAAAAACCTGCATCAAGACTCTTCAGGTGGTGGAATGAGTTTGCCCTGGCTGTCTGAACAGCTGAGTTGTCTCTAAACAGAACAGCTGGCTGTCTTAAAATGAAGATGGAAGACCTACCTGTTCATCAAGCACTTACATGAGCACTAATTTAATAAAGACAAGTCCCTTGACGCATGTGTTTTTCTCTATGTGTTTTTTTTATAACTATTCTCTAACAGGGTCGGAGCTTGATGGTAGTCTTAGACTTGTACTAGCAGAAGGATATGTTTGTGATGGAGGCTACTTGGTATAAGGCATTTGCAAAACACAAACTCACTCTTCTCCTACCCCATAATTGTGTTTGGAAATAATTGATTCCTGATGTTATTAGGTTGGGAAAATTCTTACACTCACTGTTGATTGGGTCGTAGCTCACTTAAGGTCTCACCATGCAGGCATGTGAATTCTACTCAGTTTGAGCCATTTAGTCACATCTAAATTCACGCATGGTTGCTCTGTGAATACAAACACCTCTCTTTTGATGCTCGTCACGTGAGGAATCAAAGAAGAGCCTCGTATACGCTCAAAATGCATTTACATAGCTAAAAAAAAAAAGCACAGCTACATGTGCTACATAACAAGGAAAAGCGAGTGGGCCTAGGCCTGCCCGAGCGTGTTACTGGCTCTGTGCCCACACACACACACACACACACACACACTTGTTACACTCTTCACACAGATTATTATCAGTGTCAGACTGTAGGAGTTACTCAGACAAACGAGCCATGTCACACTCGGCAGCTCTCCGCTGTAATGCGGTTTGTAGGATGTCGCTCTAAATGACACTGTAATTCGGCACGCTACCTTTCCACGATTTTCTTCAATGCTGTTGAGCGACTGAGTGTTCTCTCTTGCAGAATGAATTGCGGGGCACTTCGGAGAACAATTTTGGCTTCGGCTTTGGGAACCGGGTGAAAAAACGGCAGCCGGAGCGTGAATCATAATTGAGCCGAGAATCACGTTTCCGCCGTTAAAACGAGCGCGCGTGCTTAAGCGATAACATCTGGCATTTCCATCACATTCGGAGCTAGGGAAGCGGAAAGCGCTCGGCTCATTGCCATGCGGGGCGTAAACAATGACAGATGCGCCGGTGCTTTAACAATGCGCCCGGGGGTGATGCACGCTGTGTGTGTGTAATTAAAGCACACATAATTATGCTACATAAATGCTGAAACACAGCAAGAACATCGGAGAACTTTCCAGAGGGACGACTGACCTGCGATATTACCGTCTGATGGATCTGTTCGCATTTGATTAAGCTGTCACTCAGATGTCCGCCTCTTCGTTTTTTTTTTTTGTTGTTGTTTTTTTTCCTTCCATCCGTCACATTTTAATGCTGTGCATATTAAAATATAAAACAAGCCACGGTTATAATTCAGCTGGGTTGTTTTCTTCACACACAACGAGCAAACATAACCTCGGGGTCCGACGGCAGCCTACATATTCATATTTCTGTGTCAGTCTCGGGGAATTAACCTTTTCTCATAAGCAAATCAAAGCAGACTCTGAGCTTGCGTGCTTTCTCAGAACTTTATTAGCTTGCAGAGAGCTCGTGAAATTCAGCCTGCTGACATGGAGAACGACTTTAAGTTATTCTTGTTGTATCACTAAACCTCAGTTGGATTAGTGTGCGGTAAAATGGCTGGCGTGGGCCCGTGTACTTCCTGCACTGATTAAGGAAACCACAATATGAGCGAAAAAGGCTGTGAATAATTGTCTTTATTGTTTAACCTTTTGATATTTTGTTAAATAAAACACACACACACAAAAATACTCTGCTCTCATGGATATCAAACAAATGCAAACACAACACAGGTTTAACAAAAAAAAAAAACTTTGTTAAATAATTATCAGCACCCCTATGAATTCATATGAGAAAAATATATTTGAAGTATATTCCCATTGATATTTTACTTTTTTTTTAGTACACCTGGGTGACTAGGAACAGGAAATTGTTCAACCATGACTTCCTGTTTCACAGGGGTATAAATATGAGGTAACACATAGGCCAAATTCCCTTAGTCATTCATAACAATGGGTAAGACCAAGGAATATAGCTGTGATGTGCGGCAAAAGGTTGTTGAGCTTCACGAAATGGGAAGTGGCTATAAGAAAATAACACAAGCATTGAAAATGCCTATTTCCACCATCAGGGCAAAAATTAAAAAGTTCCAGTCAACTGGAAATGTTATGAATCAATCTGGAATTGGACGTGTGTCTATATCGTCTCAACGCACTGTGAAGAGGACGGTTCGAGTGGCCAAAAAATATCCAAGGATCACAGTTGGAGAATTGCAGAAGTTAGTTGCGTCTTGGGGTCAGAAAGTCTCCAAAACTACAATCTGAAGTCACCTACATCACCACAAGCTGTTTGGAAGAGTTTCAAGAAAAAAGCCTCTACTCTCATCCAAAAACTCAAGCATCTTCAGTTTGCCAGACACTACTGGAACTTCAAATGGGATTGTGTTCAATGGTCAGATGAAACCAAAATAGAGCTTTTTGGCAATAAACACCAGAGGTAGTTTTGGCGCACACAGAGCAGTAGCCATATGGAAAAGTACCTCATGCTCAGGATACATGGCATCATGGACTCTATCAAATATCAGAGAGCTTAAAATGGGCCGTGGTTGGATCTTCCAGCAGGACAATGATCCAAAAACATACATCAAAATCAACACAAAAAATGGTTTACTGACCACAACATGGTTTACTGGGAAGGCCCTGGCCATCCCAGTCTTCTGATTGAAACCCTTAGAAAATCTGTTGGGTGAACTGAAGAGGAATTTGATGGATCTGGAGAGATTCTGTATGGAGGAATGGTCTCAGATCCCTTGCCATGTATTCTCCAACCTCATCAGGCATTATAGGAGAAGACTCAGATCTTGGCAAAGAGAGGTATCACAGTATAAGTATTGACTAAAAGGGTCCCAAAAAAAGAGGTTTTTTTTAAAAAATTTTTTATAAACCTGTGTTGTGTTTGCAATTGTTTGATATCCATGAGAGCAGAGAATTTTTGTGAATTATTTTAAACAAGAGATCAAACGGTTAAACAATAAAGACAATTTTTCACAGCCTTCTTTGCTCATATTTAAAATGCACCAAATGGACACACACAGTAATGATCCTTCCACTGTGAGAGGGGATGAAATAGTCCCAAACTTATGTTGGGAAACATATGTCGCAAACTGCCCCAATTATTTCCAAACCGCACCAATTATTCATAAATTTCATATTCAAATGAATTCAAAATGCACACAATATGACACAAAACATTTTCAGTAGAATGATATCACTGAAGCAGTGATATAACTTTAACATAAGACATGGTTCCTCTCTGTACAGTGCAAAAGGACTGGCCTTAGAAACATCCTGAAATCGATTGATCCAAAGTGTGAGCTGTCATGCGGCAAACACTTTTCTCAAGAAGCTCAAGAAGTTGTACACTCAGGAACAACTGGGAGAAAATTCTGCCCATGTGGCTCACTTTTACACTAGGACGAGCAGAATATCTGAGCCACGATCCGCTTGTGAAGTTCCGTCCTCGTATTTTGCCAATCGGTCATACAGGAGAAGCTGTAGATCAAGCTGTTTGAGATGCATTGTTAGCATGGACTTTGTGTCACAATAGATAGATGTAGCAATGTGGTCAAACAACTGGACGTACACTATATGGACAAAAGTTTGTGCACACCTTGTTGGACATCCCAATCCAGATTTATTCCCCCTTTCCTTTTATAACAAGCTCCACTCCTCTGGGAAGGCTTTCCATTAGATTTTGGGGCGTGGCTGTGGGGATTTGTGTTCATTCAGCCACAAGAGCATTAGTGATGTCAGGCACTGATGTTGGGTGAGGAGGCTCCGGTTCCAGTTCATCCCAAAGGTGTTCAATGGGGTTGAGGTCAGGGCTCTGTGCAGGACACTCAAGTTCTTCCACTCCAGCTTTATCATGGAGCTCGCTTTGTGCACAGGGGCATCGTCATGCTGGAACAGGTTTGAGTTCCACTGAAGGGAAATTGTAATGCTACAGCGTACAAAAACATTCAACACATTAATTGTGTTCTTCCAACTTTGTGGCAACAGTTTGGGGAAGAACCACGTATGGGTGTGATGGTCAGGTGTCCTCAATACTTTTGGACATATGGTTTATCTTCTTTGCTTTGGACTTTGGCTTCATCTTCCCATTGGTAAGCATCATGGTCATATCTAAATATATTTTGAACAACAGTGGTTAACCTTTCTGGACTACATATGGTTTTGGACGGCTCCAGTCCAGCACAGTTTGGTGATTTCTCAGCTCAAACGTCAAGCATCACCTGAATGCCTATGGTGTATGTGAATATAAAGCGAGGCTCTATAGTTCTAACTATGCTGCTATGTCCAAGTTTAATCAGTCTTTCTTTGTGATGTGACCCAAAGCCGCATTGTTCAGAGACTCTTCAAAAGTGGCCACCATTTTGTGACAGCCAAAAAATAGTTTGGGGAAAAAATAATGAGTAGCAGCGGCTAATTGAGATCAGTGGAAAGTCACAGAGATGTCTATCAAGATGGGACTAAAATGATCGGCTCTTGAGTGATATGTAATTCCAGCTGAAATGCCTGCAAATAAAATCGCAGCCCTCTAAACGATGGAATTTCTCCTCCCCGCTTCACTAAGTAAAACTAATCAGGGCTTCAGAATGTCTCCTGCGTTTGTGGTATTTAGTCCATATGAATCATTCTGAGTGTTTACCATCACGGTGCGGTTAATTTGGGCAATCTAACGGACATGTGGTCTCGACCTGGCTCCACCGAACCCTGTTGTGGTTTCACTGCAGAACAGTCTTGACTGGACGGTTGGAAGACTCTAAAAGTATATTTCCAGCCGTGCCCCTACCTCCCGTAGATGCCTCCAGATATTAATAATAAACAATTGTTGCATTTGTATTGTTATTTCTATTCATTAAAGCGCCTCGAGGATGCTTTCGTAACTTACCTACGTGACATATTTTAAACACAATTTTAAACTCCTTTCGATTCGGTTTATTTGGACATGTCATGAGATCTATAACGCAGGTTCGAATTTCTGTGCAAAGACACACAAAGTGTTGAGAAGGAAATATGAGCGCTAAGAGAGAGGAGAATTACATAGAAGAGAGAGAGAGAGAGAGAGAGAGTGTGTGTGTGTGTGTGTGTGTGAACCTGATGGTAAAAGTGGTAGAGCGAGGAGAAGTTGAGGGGTTTGACAATCCACTCTGGCGCTGACGTAAGAACAATGAACAGCACCTTGCACAGCAAATTGAAGAGCAAAAAAACAAAAACCGCACATCATGGCTGCCAGCTCCATCGTTTAAAAAGCTCTTAACTTAATGCGTCATTTGTTGTAGAAATTAGTGCTGGGCGAAACAGCAAAAATATAATGACATTTTTAACAATACATTATCGCAGTGCTCACGCTGGAACACCGGCAACAAAATGGCACTTTTAATAGTCTGATAAAAAAATGTACTCGCCCATTCGGTGAATACAAATGTGATCATTTAATAACTGTTTAACCATGGACATGAGATAAAATTATACACAGCCATAAACCCGACCAGCTACTTCTTACGGCGCTGTCTAAAAATATAGCATTCTAGCTCTCCATCACTGTGAACCATGTGAGCTGATGATCAGAGTTATACATGTTTATAAAGCTGTATATGTCATATAACCTTTTCCAATATACTGTTACCATGTGATTTACACAATATGTCTAACGTTTGATTATTGTGGCGCAAATGTTAATTAAATTAAAAAGCAGGCATATGTTTCACCCCCCCTTGGCTGCAATATTTCAGCTTTGCACATCTGGATCCTCTTATTTTGGCTCATTGTTCTTTGAAAATGGTAAAAAAAAAAAAAAAAAATTGGATTGAGAATGCTTTATTGGTGAACAGCGGTTTTCTACTGAGTCTTGCAACAGATTCTCAACTGGATTGAGTTCTGGGTTTTGTCTGTCATCCTAAAATATTCAGGTTCTTGGTTTTGAACCAGCAGTATGCTTGGTTGTCAGCTTTCCCAGTCCCTGCTGACGAAAAGCCTCCAGAAAACACGACGCTACCACCACCACCATGCTTCACTGCGGCGAAGGTGTTCTCAGGGTGATTAGCCAAAACGTGGAACTGGTTAGAGCTTGCGTTTGCTTATTGATATACCTATAGCTTATTAATTTATGCACCACTGAATAATGACAGCATGCGATTAATGTCCCAGTCCTACAATGGAAGGGTCTCCAGGTGAAATGTCATTTCCTATCAATTATACCAATGACAACGACGTTTAAAATAGGGCATGGGTGGCTCGGAGGTTAACGCTCTGGACTGCTGATCGGAAAGCTGTGCACTTGAATCCCAGTAAGGTGAAGCTGTTGCCAAATGAGCAATATTAAATGTAAGTACTATAACAATTAACATCTGATTTATGAAAACCTAACCAGTTCCACAATGCAGAGGATATACACTATGGCCTGTTCTGAAGTGGTTTCCTTACTCAGGACTTTTTATTTTTTTTGTCTCCTGTTTGTCTCATGTGTTAAAACTCACAGGTACAGCCAGCATTTTCAGAGCCACCTATGAATGATGTCCAATTTCACCCCAAAATGAAATGCAAAATTACATGCAGCTTTTGTCATGCGTCAGTAAACAGCTTTGTGATGGAGCCTGTTTTTTTTTTTTTTTTTCCCCCTACTACAGCACACATCCACATTTTAATCACAGAGATATAAATACACAGGGCTGCTAAGCTGAAAAGCCTCGCAGCCACGCATGCTTTATCGATATTTAATATTACGTTGTGCTGGCGAGGCACTTCCCCAACCTCTCCATCCCACACAATAATAAAGGCTCTATTGATACTGCCTTGAAAAAAAAAAAAAAGATTAGTTTAGTGGCTACATGGTGATATTTCAATACCCACTTAAAAACAACTTTAGTTGGTTTATTTTTTTTTTTTGTGAGTGTTGCACGATTCCAGCGTCATGGATGTGACATTTGAACTCGTATTGACCTGTGAAGTGTCTCAAGCTTAAGACGGTCCGGAGGGTCATGTGACATTTCAAGGAGAAAGCAGACCAATATTGAAAAGTAAGATAGACAGTATTACAGATACTGTGGCAGTTTATCATTGTCATGGATGTGACATTATAGGCATTTTTAGGAAGTAGATGCATCAAGCAATCTATATTTTAAAGATCTTTGGAGAGAAAGGAACACAAACGGTATCTGACAGCTTTTATGGTGTCACATTTGCATGGCATTCCCTGTTTTCTGTTTTCTTGGCTCTCGTGGAAGTGGAGAAGTCTGGCTCCGTGTCAGCAGTAAATTATCACAACACGGTTGGTCCGCAATGCTTCTTTCGAACTTTAACGGATCTGCCCTCCGTGAGACACGTGTGATGTCGAACTCTATGAATATCACAATGTATTGCGTAACCGTTTATCTAACGAGGGCCTATAGCACGTTCGTGTGCTTTATCCTCTCTCGGTAGGTTTCCATACTGTTCTCTACTCCTTCTCTTCTGAAAGCTTCACCTTTCACATGAGAACTCTGAAGGGTCCTCTCCGTGGGGGTGGGGGAGGGGGTCTAAATTAACAGCAATTTGGAGAGCACTTGGATGTCATTTTATAAAGCCGATGATTTGTAGCGCACTTACGCGAACAAGAACAAGTATCGCAATTTATTAAGGGTCTGAGTAATAAAAGCGTTCCCCACGGTGCCGGCCCTTTTTTATTTACGAGCTACGGTGGAGAGGCTTGTACGCTGGAGCAGTCCTTTAACTTGTTATTCATTTCAGGACGAAATAATTTAATATTTTTAAAAATAATGTTTCTTACTTGGACTTCTAGCCAGCCGGTCGCTGCACCATTTCTCAGTCGGCAAAATGTCAAATCAGTCGTTCCCTATGTAAAAGGTTTTTTGACGTAAATGCTTTTCGATTGTTTAGTCTGGAACAACTCTACAAAAAGCCTGGCGCGATGATGAAGAGACCCGCGGCCCTGAACCCGAACCCGAACCCGAACCTGAACCTGAGCTGAGCGGAGAGATGTGTTTTAGTTGATAAGCTGTAGAGCTGAAAAGTGTCATTGTATAAAAAAAAAAAAAAAAAAGACAGAGAGAATAATAAACATAATAAATAATAAACTAAACGGCACTGCTCTTAAGCAAAATAAAAAATAAAAAACCCAGTGCCTCCTGTGTCCTCAATTCCCACCCAACTGACCAGGGTTGTCACATTAACATTAACAAACCGCCCGAAAAACAAAACAAAACAAAAAAAACACTTTCTTGCAGTTCACTCTAGGTCAGTTTAAAAAATATGAATAATAACTGAGCCGTTTGAGTCTCCTGTGAATCACGCGTCAGGCATAAACACACCGTCTGACCCCAACCTGTGACCTGATTAAATTACGACATGGACCGCTAAATAATTCATGCGGCAGCACTTGCTGCTGTTACTCTCCAGCAAAGTGTGTGTAATGAGTCCGGAGAGACCTGTTTACAGCTTTACACAGTTTATGAGCGAGAGCTGCTTTATCGCACGCCGCTCGGCGAACGCGTACGTGACGATCGGTTCTCTGTTCAGTTCAAGAAAACATACATATTTAAGTAAAATTACATCATTTTGCGAGCCATTTCATTTCCTATTTTCTCAACACTTTAATCAAGTTCGGACATCAAAGTACATTTATCACACTAAATAAAACAGACAAGTATTTTTTAAATTATATTTTAGTAAGATTTTAGTAAATAAGGTAACAGAGGGGAAAACAAGACAATGGCAAGCCTTTGTCGGTATTTCTATTGTTTGAAGTTTATGTTAATTTTCGCTCGACGCTCGAATCAGATCCATTTCTCTTCCTGGTGAGATTGGTGGACTTGGACATGCTATGAGAGGTGTTTGCTTATTATCGCGACCTCGAGGAAATAATTAGATGTCAGTAATTGCTATTTTTGACTGACATGACGCAGATTTTAGATGTGAAGATGAGGCGGAGATTGTTTTAAAGCCTCGGGCGACTTTTTTGTGATACTAAAACTCGGTCGGTTGATAAGCCTTTTCCAAGAAATATAACTTTATTACCATTTCTTTATTGTTTAAAGCTAATAAACTGCTATTATTATCCTATCGATGACGTAATGATTGACGGTAGCGTCTCCACGGCGATGTAAATAACAATGCTAGTGTCGACGATGCTGGCGCTCTGCATTGCTACTTGGCTTGTAAATAATATGCGATAATTAGAGAAA
This sequence comes from Cranoglanis bouderius, assembly GCA_023630585.1. Lineage (NCBI taxonomy): Eukaryota > Metazoa > Chordata > Actinopteri > Siluriformes > Cranoglanididae > Cranoglanis > Cranoglanis bouderius. Next base: position 1,883,459 of record CM042549.1, read on the forward strand.
CGATGCAGTTTGCGTTAAATTGGTGTATATATATATATATATATATATATACACAGTACAACGTTGATGTTGATTGGTACATAGAGTTGATAGCTAGTGTCACTAATCCCCAATGTACTACAGCTCCACCCACTTCGGACCGGACAGAACGGAGGAATCCAGAAATCGAATCAGCTGAAAGGACGACGGGAATTTTCGGAAATCCTAATGACTTCCATCCAGCTGCAGATTCTCCAAGGACTGCTTTTAAACTGTTAAGTCCGTAAACAGTCTCTGATCCAACGTTCTGAGCGTGTTAATCATGCTGCTTGTGCTTTATGCGGTTTTAAATTATTCATGTCTCAGCAAAACATCATGCAAGTTTGATCGCTGATCAGACAGTGAAGGAGGGAAAAAAAAAGAGTTACCTCAGAATTGTTGCTCAACGTTTCGTACTGGTTGTTGAAAATAACATAAGATGCACAGTCAGTTTAAAATGACATTGGACGTGCTCTAATATCACCAGCATTAAAAGCCACTGTATAGGAATGACTAATAAAATACAGGAGTAGGTTTAGCATTCCCCCCCCCCCCTTTTTTTTTTTTCTTTTCTTACAGTGTATTTGTCCTTCACTGAACTTCTGGCTAATATTATCAAACACCGAGCCAACTTCCTGAGGTCGATCCACATCTGCTTCAAATTCTGCTTCGGATCTGCCTCAAAATTTGTTTTTTGCTTGCTGCCCGTTCCCATCTAATTATTTCAAATAGATTAAAATATGTCACATGGACTGTGTTTTCTGACAAAAAAGTAATGAGAGTAATGAGGGAAAGCATTGAGACAGAAATGGTTAAAAAGCTCCCGTTCTTCTCTTTAACAGATTATTAAAAGGATTACACGACTTTTTTTTTTGGTCAACTGGGTATAAAGTTCATCATTCTGGTTGGCCTCAATCGGTTTACTACACTCCGATTAAAGGAACGATTGTCTTAACGTTATGTAAACATTTTATTTTTTTATCGCAGCTGCACTAATCAGTCACATTATTATCAAGCTGCATGTAAACGTAGCTTCTTCGTTCGGGTTGTTGTTTTTTTTTTTTTTTTCAGTCAGTAATAAAGTGAGCACAGAAATTATCGCTGATAATAAGTAGCTAATGGAAATTATCTCGATTGAAGATCGTAACTCGTCATTTCTGACCTCCGACTAGGGAGAATAAATAAAACTCCTCGGGAACTCTCCTCATCTCCGAGTTTCTCCGGGTTCAGCAAGTGACCTCAGATCAAGATGGCCGCTCACAGCATGAACAGCGGCGCTTGTATCTTCAGTGAGTTGTACTGTATATACAAGCATTCGCTTTAGATCAATCGACATACGATGCATACAGTATTCACTTGTTAAATCTACAGCACTAACTCTGAAGCTCAATCGGCGGTCCAAATTTGCTCAGAGAGTAAAAACTTTGTGATGAAGGTGATGTAGAGGTATAATTGAGTTGTGTCCTGTTGATAAATGTGTCCCTGCAGCGTAAATGCTTTTGGGATGTGTTGTCCTTCACTGATGCGACTCTTTCCACGTGCGGCCTATATTACCAACCCCTGAGTCGCTCCTTTCTGAATGGTAATCTTTGGATTTGCTTTTCTATTTTTCCTCAGTGCTGTCGTTCTGTTCTGTCTCATTTAAGGCAGAAGACGGAAGGAAAAAAAAAAAAAAAAAAAAACATGATTTGTATCCTCTGGGAGATAAATGACATTAGTTTTGACTAATCGCTGCTAACTTTTTTTGGTGCTTCTTATCAGTGCGAAGCCTTGCACGTACAGTGTACGAGGTTTAGCTGCATGAAGGCGTCGTCATATACTAGTTTATAAGTTTTAATTACCTGTCACCGGTGAGATTTCACATTCGCACCGAGTAATTAGGCCAATCAGATATGGCAGGGTGTCTCTGTAGAGCCCTGACAAACACACTCAGGGATGCAAAGGGTGACATTTGATGTTCCGGGAAAAAATGCACTACAATTGCTTGTTAGTGGGATTTTCTCGACACCTGATGCCTTCGGGAAAGAAAACGAAACAAAAAAAAAAAAACTCAGATTTGTGCTGCTTGAGCAGATTTTGTGTTGCAGTCCAATCCTAAAACTGTTACTAATGCCTTTCATTATTACAACCTGGAATTATATATATTTTTTTTACTAGAGATGAAAGTCCCAGAGATCTCACACACCCTTGTTTAAAAATAAATAAATAAATAAATAAAGTTGTACAGTTCAGCAGGGTTCATTAAGGTTCGCGGTACACGTGGGGTTTCAGGAGGTTGGCCCCAAGTGCATTACGAAATCATTATTAATAATACGGAAGCTGAAATGAAATCTACAGCACGTTCAGACCCAGTGTTACATTCACAGTGCAAAACAAACTAAATCAGAAATTCAGATTTAAAATATAAAAAAAAAAAAAAAACAGCAAAGCGAATGACACAAAGACTCAGTGGCTCAGTCCCAAAAGCTAAAACTACTTAGTTATTACCAGAACGCCCCAAGAGCTAGAACACACAAACTCTGCTTTAATAAGACTACTTGATAGTCACGGTCTGTAAAATAAAAATTAGAGATGGAATAACGGCAATCTAATAACGCAAAGTTGGTTCAGTGTGTTAGCATAATCGGCGGTGTGATATTAGATCACCAACGACTTGAAGGGGAAAAAAGTGAAGCTTTCAGATTTAATAAGAAAAATTAAGTGGCAGTTTTTACTTCTGTGAGTCAAAAATCAGCCGGGAGTCGCAAATCTTTAATTCTGTATCATTACATTAACTGAATGAGGTATTGTTAAGTAAAACTCATAAAATAGCTGACGGTTTGAAAGGTTTGAAGAGAAAGACCACACTTAAACCTACAGTATGAACAGGTATTGTTTCCTCTTTTCACCATACGCCTGTATACTGATCACATCTGAGTCGGTTCCTCTGGAGTTCCTCCTCACGTCGTCTCGGGGGGGCTTTTCCTCACCGCTGTCGCATCTAGGTTGTTCGACAGGGATCTAAAGCTACATCTGGGTTTCTGTTATGCTGCTTTGTGTCTAGTGCTGGACTTGGTATGCGATAAAGGTGACGATGTGTGATGGGATAAATTAAGAATAAATCATTTAATGTGCATACAAAATTCAGCTTGAGGGGAAATTTGGAGTCACTAGATGGTGCTAAAGTGACCCAACCAGGCCCAGGAAGCTACACATAGCCATTAAGTGATGTTCTCTGAGATGTTTTCTGAGAGCTCCACATGTAGGAATTGAGTTTTTAGATTTTCATCAACAGATGTCAATTCCTTACGTCTTGGCAAATATACATAATTACCATTGTGCATCTTTATGGAGGAATATAATGTATGCGCTCTACCTAGGGTATAATATAACGCACCCTATGTAGTCCACTACATTTTACCTCTGAAGGTAAGCAGTGAGCCGAATGCAAGATGTTTACTCAAGCAAGAGTGAAAACTACTCTTGTGAGTTCTTTATTTAAATGTAAAGGAGCCAGAAGTGCCTGACACAAACTTTAAAACAAGACTGCTTTTGATTTTCGATAGCAATCCCCCATCACTTACAGCCTCACTGCTTGTTGTTGGGTTTTTTTCAGCGTTGACCTCACAGGTCTCATCCCTTTTCACTCTAATACCTAATAATAGTGTGTTTGTCTGCCCAGGTGTGTGTGTTTGTGTGTGTGTGTGTGTGTGTGTGTGTGTGTGTGTGAGCGTTTTAGCTCTGCAGTTCTGACCTAATAACCTGATCTGTGCGTGCACACACACCCAAGTCTACAGCACAAAGAAGTCACTCGGCTGCTAAGTGAGTAAGAGTTTGAGCGGCGCTATTATTTCTGACTTTTAAGCCGTTCGTTTATCGCAGCCATCAATGATGCGTTTACTGCAAAAACTCGCGTAGCGATAATGATAAAAACCACAATTAGTCATGCAGATCTGACAATGTCTACAAATTGTAAGCTCTATACAAAGACATTTGGTTTACACTGAACTCCATTTCTCCCCCGACTTCCTGTATATGTGAATTTTCCATTAGATGAAGCTTGGAGTGATGCTAATACACCCTGGTATCGCTACTTACGGTGATATAAACGATGAATATCAGCACACGCTTTCTCCATGTAGGTGTAATGCAAGCCCTTAGAAACGTTTCCTCTTAAGGCCAATGTTTCAGCCTTTTTTTAATAAATTCAGCATGCTTCCTTCATTATCACTCGCGGTGCATTAGATATGTTATTTTCAGACTTATTCACTGCAGGACAGGTTAGGCTTAGTAATTGGAGCAGTAATTTTATTTAAGGATAACATGAGTTTAAAAAGGGGGATGAAGAATGAGGAAGATGAGAAGTTATTACAGGAATGACTACTCAAGTGAAGGAAGAGAACCAATTTATGCTTTAATATTCCCAGACGAACTGATTTCGACCCTAGAGCTCAAATCAAGCTTAAGTGGGCATGGAATGAGTCATTAAACGTTCCCTTGTGGTGGTGCGGTTTACACGACCAGCGTGCGCACACACACACACACACACACACACACACACACACACACACACACACACACACACACAGCATCTCATCATTTCTGCATCATTACTCTACCAAGTGTTGGAGCAGTGTAATCAGGTCAATTCCTTATCTAGTTACACAATAACAGCTTACAATAAATACTGGACCGGATAAATCTAGCACATACACACATGGTGTCCATTTCTCTCTTAATCACAAACTATTTTCCTATACAGAAGGTATCGCTATGCTTTATTATCTGTGGTGTTTCCACATAAGGACTTGCTCAGACTGTCTGTATTGGCTGCCTTGAACTTGTCTGTATTGAACCTGCTCAAACCGGATTTGTTGGACTTGCTCGGATCCGTTGTATTGCACTTGCTCAGACTGGCTGTACTGGACCTGCTCAGATCCGTTGCTTAAATCAGTTGTATTGGACTTGGATTGGCTGTATTGGACTTGCTTGGGTTGGCTGTATTGGACCTGCTCAGATTAGTTGTATTGAACTTGCTTGGATTGACTGTATTGGATCTGATCAGATCAGTTGCATTGGACTTGCTTGGACTGACTGCATTGGACCTGCTCAGATCAGTTGTATTGGACTTGCTTGGACTGACTGTATTGAACCTGCTCAAACCGGTTTTATTGGACTTGCTCGGATCCGTTGTATTGCACTTGCTCAGACTGGCTGTATTGGACCTGCTCAGATCCGTTGCTTAAATCAGTTGTATTGGACTTGGATTGGCTGTATTGGACTTGCTTGGGTTGGCTGTATTGGACCTGCTCAGATCAGTTGTATTGGACTTGCTTGGACTGGCTGTATTGGACTTGCTCAGATCAGTTGTATTGGACTTGCTTGGACTGGCTGTATTGGCTGCCTTGGACTTGTTTGTATTGGCTATATTGGACCTGCTCAGATAAGTTGCATTGGACTGGCTTGGACTGGCTGTATTGGACCTGCTCATATCAGTTGCTTAGACTTGCTCGGACTGGCTGTATTGGACCTGCTCAGATCAGTTGCATTGGACTTGCTCAGATTGGCTGTATTGGACATGCTCAGATTTGCTGTATTGGACCTGCTCAGATCAGTTGCATTGGACTTGCTCAAATTGGCTGTATTGGACTTGCTCATATTGTCTGCATTGGACTTGCTCAGATCGGCCGTATTGGACTTGCTCAGATCGGTTGCATTGGACATGTTCAGATTGGCTGTATTGGACTTGCTCAGATCGGTTGCATTGGACTTGCCCAGATTGGCTGCATTGGACCTGCTCAGATTGGCTGTATTGGACGTGCTCAGATCGGTTGCATTGGACTTGCTCAGATTGGCTGTATTGGACTTGCTCAGATCGGTTGCATTGGACTTGCTCAGAGTGGCTGCATTGGACTTGCTCAGATTGGCTGTATTGGATGTGCTCAGATCGGTTGCATTGGACTTGCTCAGATTGGCTGTATTGGACTTGCTCAGATCGGTTGCATTGGACTTGCTCAGATTGGCTGTATTGGACTTGCTCAGATCGGTTGCATTGGACTTGCTCAGATTGGCTGTATTGGACTTGCTCAGATTGGCTGTATTGGACTTGCTCAGATCGGTTGCATTGGACTTGCTCAGATTGGCTGTATTGGACTTGCTCAGATTGGCTGTATTGGACTTGCTCAGATTGGCTGTATTGGACTTGCTCAGATTGGCTGTATTGGACTTGCTCAGATTGGCTGTATTGGACTTGCTCAGATTGGCTGCATTGGACTTGCTCAGATTGGCTGTATTGGACTTGCTCAGATTGGCTGTATTGGACTTGCTCAGATTGGCTGTATTGGACTTGCTCAGATTGGCTGTATTGGACTTTTTTGTGTTGCACTGTATTATATTTCACGGCATTTTGTTGTTGTGTGTGTATCTGGAAGTGAATTTAAGCCGTGCTCAGCAGGACTGAGTAAGAACACCAGCGCACCTGTTGCACACGGACAATAAAGTTATCACGAGGTTGACACATCACACTTGGCATTTACTCTGAGCCTGACTTTCACTCACTGAGATGCTCTCTCTCCTCTGTCTGTCACTTTTGCTCTCTCTCTCTCTCTCTCTCTCTCTCTCTCTCTCTCTCCCTGTCACTAAATAAACACATTCTGTAGAAAACATATGAGAGAGGTGACAAGTTGATATGCGGATGCAAGAGCGCTGTTCATTATGATTTTTCTAGAAGTCTGACCCTGTGAGTGTGTGCGTGTCTGTCTGGCCAAATGACCAGCGCAGATGGTGTGCGTGTTTTCCTTTTCATTATTTGTGCTAAGCGTGAGCTCAGTTAGACCGATTAGATCTCACACAGAGCATAGAGCTCGTGTTCTGTGCAGCGTTTGATAACAGGTGCGCACGGCTGAGCAACATGAGTGCATCGTAATGTAAAAAAAAAATTTACTGCATGTACAAGAAAGCAGAAATGCTTTCATCACAGCAGGAACGTTTATCATTGCTCTAAACATTAACATTGTTAGTAGAAACCCTACACCAGGTTGGCATTTTATTAGCTGCTAAATCTAATATACTGGCGATGCAGGGTGTATATCAGGCCACACACTCAGTAGGTACGCTGTATTAAGGTATTTAGCTAATAAACTGGCAGCATAGAAAATAAATATATCCGTAAATCACAGTCAAAGTCAAGGGCATTATAGGCAAAAGAGGTAAAAGGTCACACCAGGAGACATTCCATCCTTGAATTGGGAATCGAAGGAACTATGAGACGAGACTATACGGAATGATGATTTCTTAAAAACAAATAAAAAAAGCTTCACAAACATTGAGAACAAACAGAAGGGTAACTTTACACGGCTTATCCAGGGACAAGTGCACACTCAAGTCAAGAAGTGGAGCAGCAGGAAGACAGAAAACAAACTGTAAGCTTCACATGCGTTTAATCGTGTGTTATGAGCAAACCTTAGCTTTAGTTGTTTGTACTGGAGGAATATGAGCTAACACAGTTGAGCGTGATTACATTGATATGCTGCATATGGGGAATAAAACACCGTGTGTGGTGTTGTTACGGGAAAATAATCAACGACAGCGCGATGTTACTGTTACCACTCCAAAATACCTCCTGAAGTGTTTTACTCAGTCCGTACAGGATTTAGCTTTTTTTTTTGTTGCGGCCAAAAATGCTAGATTTTGCAGCTTTTTTCAAAATTTACGTTGCAGTTTGCAGACTTTTTGTGCTTTTTTTACTTGAACTGGCGAAAATGCAATTGCACAAAGTTGCTTTGTACAGTCTTTCGCAGGGATGTTTGTTGGTAAATGAGACCATTTATCTGTACTCATGATTGACGCACGTGAATCGAAGAGGGCTTTGTCTGAATTGTCGCAGATTTTCCTCGGATTTGTGCCGAGACGCGTCGTGATGATGTGGTAATTCTGAAAATTTGCGAGCTCTTCCGTATATCGCGGAGTTTGCTTGGTTTTGCGTTAATTTCTGCAGTCGCGAAATCGTGAAATCTTGGAGGGACTGTATATTCCTCTTATACCACAGCAGTTTGCCAGCGATTACAGTTTTTTACAGATTCTGACCAATCAGAATGAAGAATTCAGTAGCATTGATATGATTCGTACCTGAACTTGAATTACATTTAGGTTACCGCTACCATTTTTCCATCCAGAAATCTCAGAAGTTGTTTTGCTACTATTTAGGGACTATTTCAAAGAATTGTGTTTGCAGCATTTTTGATGTTCCCTGTGCAAGCTTCAATTATTTTGTTTGGACTGCACAGAGGAACTGAAGTACAAAACAAAGCAAGAACCAGGAAGTAAGAATGGTCTGAGTAGGAGCCTTGCTTTACTGTAGGGACACCCAGGTGTTTCATATGTAGCAGTTGTTTAGTATACTAAATTCACCACCTCCCAAAAAAGTTGGGAATTCCATATTTTTATTTTGAATTCCTTATATTAATCAAACGCTATTGAAAAGATGTTTACGTCGTTATGACCCCGAGACGAGCCCAGGGGCGGCTCAGGGTCAGTAACGGGTGCTTTGTCAGTGTGAACAGGAAATGCCTAGCTTGTAGCCGAAAAGGAGAGTCTACAACAATAGTTTCGTATAACGGACTTTACTAGGTTTTTCTTTTTTCTATTCGTGTGGTACACTGAGGGACACAAACATACAAGACATAAGACAAGGGTACTCAAAGTAGGTCTTTGTAACAAAGGGGTTGGACTCTGGTGGTGGTAAAGGAAACCAAAATGTCTAAATACCCTGGTCTTCCGTCACTAACATGAGTACATGAGTCGATGGCATTCGCCTCTGAAAATGTGACACAGAACCAGAGAGCGAAACAGAACAACTGGCTGTAGTGTTCAACCACAAAGTTCTGCTTGGTTCAGATACACAGAAACAAAACATTCAAAAACTCAGCGTTGACATCCTTCTCCCTGTCTTCGATCGCTCTCTTCGCCTCCTGACGCTCATCCGGGCCGGCTCGTGAAAATCAAAGCTCCTCCTCTCGGCCACTGGCATTGGACGAGGACGTGATGGACGAACACATCGTCCAGTGAGTGGTCTTCACAATGGCTAGACTTTTCATCATCAAGTGGCTTTATGGAGAGTAGTAGAGAGGAAAATGTGAAACAAGTATTTAAAGAAATGAAAAGCGTCCATAAGCACTATTCAGACGGGACCGGTTTTCCAGGGGGACGTTGGAGAAATTTGTGTTTCCGAATCCGACGAGTCAGTGTTTTTCTCACACAACCTCTGTAAAAATTCCAGAGCAAATTACCTATTGTTTTTCGGCTAACTCTGTGATCCTCTGAGAAATCTAATCCTGTCTGAATGCGAATGTCTGTGATTGCTGCTAATATTTTTTCACAGCACTTTTCCTCGTGTGTTTTGGCCAACGTGAACCACCGCAGAAGCTCTTACTAACGCACGCGTTTTCTGCTTGTTGCGTGCAATTCAGTATTGATGTACATGTTTTTGCTACCCGGTGAAGAGATAAAAAATAAAATCAACAAGAAGAGCCAAGTCATGTAAATTGTTAAGACTGGCCGCTGTAATTATATTATATAATGTTTTAATTATATAAGTAAACACGTCTTTATTCCAGTGGGATTATTATAAGCAGCCAGTTCTATAAAATCATGTGAAGTTTATTTATTAATAACTAATTTTAATGAATTAAAATGAAATCAATAAATTAAGAAATTTTACTTTATAAATTACTTTTTAAAAAAGTACTGGATGCACGCAAGGCACGCATCCAGAGCATATGATCTTCTGCGACGCCCAGATGTACAAAACAGACACTCCCACCTCTGTAATAAACACGGAGACGTTAGTCACGTCCGAATCGGTGCATGGAATCACAGACGTCGGGTGATAAGAATTGTAACTCAAACCACATGTAGAAAACTAGTCCTATATATATATATATATAAAACTAGTGCTATAGACAATATGGTGCACAATATTCACATTAATGGACTCTTAATTTGCTTTGTCGCTTCGTATATAAACCCCATTACGAATGTAATTTAACTACGAGCCATCCTGAATAAGGTTTCGATCTTAATCTAATAGACTGAAGAGCGGACCTGGATCTGTACAATCCGACATCTGAGTGACTGCGCGTTTATTAAGTGCCGTTCCCTAACTTTGAACTTTAAAGACATGAATTCATTCTTATTTCAATAAGGACAATCTATGACTTAATTAAAAACTGTGAATTTATGTTCTGGTGGTGTGCGAGTGGAGGACAGAAATCTCCACATGGACTTTTCAGATCAGATCACGGTGTGAATAAAAAAATTTTTTTAAAAAAGCACCTCGGCTCCTGAGTGAGGCCAATTACCGAGCCTTTAATGAGGAAATATGGAGGGGGCACAATTTAATAGAGACAGTGAACGAGGTAAGATGACAGGGGTAAAAAAAATAATAATAAAAAAAAATCGAATCAACTCTTTTTCTTCTTCATAATATTTAAGCATTAGTGATATGAAGGAGCCCACGGCACAACTGGATGTACAAGCTTAAATCAAATTGTGGACAAAAGGCGTAGGATTGGAATGAATTTGTAATTTCAAACAAGTCATTTTATTAGTTTAACACGTTTCCTTAAATGAGATAAAATACACGTAGAAGAAGAAAGTGTATAAACATCACTTCGGCCAAAATACAGATGATACGTAACTAGACGTGCATTGACAAGTGGTTATATATATATATATATATATATATATATATGTTTTACTAAGCGCGATATTTAGGCGATATCATGGACTAGAGTCCGGCAGTATGACGGTACAAGATCGATACTGTGAGATATTGTCACGATACACTTTTGTCAGATACCTTTTTGTATAAATAATAATAATAATAATTACAAAATGATTAGAAGCAGCTAGTTTGCGGTTAAAGCTGTACTGAAATTGCAAATTTGTGTATGGATACACGCCAGATCATCCTGCTATATGAAAATAATGCATGCCGGGGTGGTGTGATCTGGAAAGACGCGCAAGCAGAGTGCCGCTACCGGTCCCTCCAGGATTTAGCGATTTTGCGATCGCAGAAATCGACACAAAATCAAGGAAACTCCGCGATATTCGGAGGAGCTCGCAGTTTTTCAGAATTACTGTAGATTTTCCACAGATTTGAGTCACGTCATGCCATCATGTCATTCAGCCAAAACCAAGCATTTTTGGCCGCAACAATCGCGAAAGAACTCCGCGAAATCCTGTGCTACACTCCGAAGTGCATTAATTTCATATGTCTAGAGTCAGAGTTAATGTTGTGTAACGTCCGAGTTACTTCCTGTTCTCACTTACGTTATTGCTGCAATGAACAGTTACACCCTCACCAGTCTCTCTCTCTCTCTCTCTCTCTCTCTCTCTCTCTCTCTCTCAAAAAAAAAAAAAAAACAGCTTGCCATTTTACAGAGAAATCAGAAACTTTGACTGTTACAAAGCACTTGAAGCGGAGACTCATTCCATAAATGCTTAAATAAATAAGCAAGTCACCACATCGATGTTTATACATCTTACTTAGTAAACAATATGTTTTCGTGTTTTGTTTTATTTTTTAACATCCGTTTATCGCCTTCGATTACGTGGAGCGCCTGCGGTACAAGTCCCTGAGTATGAGCTGTTACTATAGAAACGATGGCGTATTAGAACGAGTGCATTAGTATAAACCAACACCATACGTCTTTCTCATATGAACCGACGTACTGTAAAATTCTTTGCTCTGTAGTAACCATCCAGAAATACTAATAAATACGTTTACTAGTGCATTGTTTATTGTGTGCAGTTACAGGTCTGTCTTTTCAGGCTTTCAATTTTTTTTCAGAACAGTAAACTCCAGTAATTGTGTCTTGTGCTAAAGAAACATTGGCATTTAGCATACACACACTTACACACACACGCTTACACACACAGCTGAAAATCTCAGTGGAGCTAAACGCAAATAGAGCAAAACACATTTAGTGTATTTGGGACTATGCTGCGACCTCCTAATCCGGTTTGTTCGAACCATATTTCTTGCCTCAAGGGAAGGTTTCTACAGTTACTTCGTTTTTTTTTTTTATCCTTCCCTCTCCGCCAACACGTCTTCCCCGTCAGAGATCTCTCCGCCGGAAGACCACAACGGGGACGACAGAGCGGCAAATGAAAAGCAGACTCGCGCCGCATTACTGTAATGGGATTGGTTCCAGCCGAGGACATTACACGATCGACTCGCTGGCTAAATCGACGGCAGAGGAACTCCCACGGACTCGCGCCAGATTGGCTCAGCCGGAATCGTTATCTATGAGATGTTTTAACAATCTTGAAGATTGAGGAGCAAGATGTAATGATGTTGTGCTAATTTGTATGGAAGTGTAGTACTTAAACGGGGGCCGTATGAGTAGTTCGTGTAATGAGGCGACGAGTGGAGGCAGTTTCTCAGCTGCGTGGGTTTACTTTGATAGCTGGCCCTTTATACTAATTTAAACGGAGCCTCGCGTGATTTGTTTTTATATCTGAATACATTTAAAAACAATAATGTTAGCACTTTAGCTAGCTAGGTGGACGGTAATGTGTAATGTGAGCTGATGAGGCAGGACGCATGTGCGTATACTTATTAAGCGCAAACCAAACATAACAATCGGCCAATGCTGAGGCGGGGCAGAGGCAGAACAGAAAACCAAAGCACAATAAAAACATGGAGTGAATGTTGCGCTAGTCACGCTGGGAAATTTGTGACATTAAGACTAACCTTTAATTTTCTAGCTCACTACATTTTCACTGCTCTTCTTGTGAGGCAAGGAACATCATCTTATAGGTGGATATGGACATCATCTTATAGGTGGATATGGACATCATCTAATCATCTTATAGGTGGATATGGACATCATCTTATAGGTGGATATGGACATCATCGTATAGGTGGATATGGACATCATCTTATAGGTGGATATGGACATCATCTCATCATCTTATAGGTGGATATGGACATCATCTCATCATCTTATAGGTGGATATGGACATCATCTCATCATCTTATAGGTGGATATGGACATCATCTTATAGGTGGATATGGACATCATCTTATAGGTGGATATGGACATCATCTTACAGGTGGATATGGACATCATCTTATAGGTGGATATGGACATCATCTCATCATCTTATAGGTGGATATGGACATCATTGAGCCTCCACAAGGGCACACTTGTAAATATACATTATTATCCTCTGCGCTATTAGCATATTTTTCATTAGCCACCAACCCAACCAGTTCACTACTGACAAACTCTCAGTAAAAAAAAAACTCAGTACAGGAAAAACATGTTTAATAGGATCAGGTTATTTTCGGTTCAATTAGCAATTTTAACAATAGATATAGTCGCAAAGGAGCTTTTACAGCAGATTTAGATATTCTTAATGAACAAGCCAGAGGTGGAAAAAAAAAATCCCTGAGACCACATGAGGAAGAAATCGTAAGAGTTCTTATAACTCCAATTACTGGAGCATATTATTATAAAAAAAAAAAAAAACAATGGTGGAAAAAATAGCATCAGGAGCACAATGTCCTCAAGAGAGGTTTAGAACATGGACTGTTTATAAGTCTGAGTCATTTCAAAGCGCTAAAATAATAATGACTCGGAAATACGCTGCTTTTTTTAATCCACGAGAACACGCTCAAATGGACGAACCTTCTCTACATCTTATCTGCTCGCGTTAAGAGTGAATAGTGGCATGCATATGCATGAATATGCAAATTAGAGACACTCCTGTGTCCTGGAAATCTGACCGTACATGTGAACCTCAACCTTCCAACATCTGGAAATAAGTATGCTAAGAAATCCTGGAAGGACCGAACAGTTTGCTCTAAGATAACAAGACCAAAAAAAAAAAAAAAAAAAAACCCAAGATGAACCATGTTTACTGCTTACGGGATGCTACTGTAGAGCAAGACACACCCCTGGGGGCGGGGCATACCCATTCTAGAGAGCGTTTAAATTGGACGAAACATAAGACTAGTACGAGATGAGTCATCAAAAAAGTTGGAATCATTTTCACAGTTAAAAATAAAATTGAAATGCGAATATCCCCGAGACTATTTTGTTCTTCTTTTCTCGTATTCGTGTCCATTTCACTAAGAGACGGGTACAAAAAGCTCTGGAACAGCCGTTCTGAATTTAGGAGCACTTTAAAATATTATCGTGTCCTCGGATGCCGGTGGTGTATGGTGAGCATTATTGGTGCCACAATGAAAAATGTGTAGTGCTATCTCGGTTCACGTCGGTAAAATAACTTTGGGGAGCTTCATTTTCCAAGCGTGACTCTCATATCCTACAGTGAGCCAAAAGAGCAGGGGGTTAATGCTGCTGTTTCTCAAATGCAATAAATAAATAAAGAAAGAAATAAAAGATTTAAAGTGCTTTTCTTTGGGCTGTTGGCTGCTGATTTGTTTGGCCTGTGCGTTCGCTTTTTTTCCCCCGAAAGCGATACGTCGGCAGTTCGTTCTGTTAGCGTTGAATAACCTATAGTCACCTATACTGTTAACTTTATATAGTTCATGCTGACACGTATGCACACACACACACACACACACACACACACACACACACACACTGTAAAATCACTATCATTTTGTGTCCTGGTTGGACTGAGAGAAAATGAGACAAAATGACACCCTTCCATTACACAAACTGAAACCCTGTGTCGATCAAGACACTCTGACACACACACACACACACACACACACACACATGCGGCTTGAAGGCTGGGTCACGGGTTCACGCCGCTGACAAACACCACGGGGGGTAATGTCGTTCACACAGATGTTAAATGATGACTTTAATGATGGACATAGAAAGGTCATTTTCCTCAGCTGTCACCAGTCCCACACCTTTTACACGCCTAATTGACTGGGACTGGGACTGGGAGTATTTCAATGTATATAATCGAAGTATATTATATGAAATACATGTCATAAAATTACATGAAATTGCCTATTTTTTCTGAGGTGTATTTAATATACTGCACTTACAATGTTTTGTCTTTGTTTTTTTGAACTTGTTAGAGGTTACGATTTACCTTTAAAAACATAGTGTCAGGAAAAGTAGACCGACGCGGATGCGAGTGCAGTTAGCGCTTGTTAAAGAACCGGCAAGCAAGTCCAAATCGTTCGGAAGCCCTACGAAGACATGCGTTTTTATTTTCTTTCTTGTTTTCTCGTGATATCGACTTAATTTTTCTGCGTACCCGACATAACAACATGTTGTTTTTATTGTTCTGGAGGCGGCAAAAGCTTAGCGCAATCCCGCAGCATCATAAACAAATTCATTTTTACTTTGATCGGGGACTCGGTCAGGCTGGAATAGCTCTACGTCTGTCAGTGATTGACGACGTCCACATGGGTGTCCGACCCTTGTGAAGGAGGCTTTCAGGTCAACGCGTGTGCAACACCGGTCCCATTCACAAGGCGTGAGAGTTTCTTGTGATAAAATGACGATAAAATGACGCGAGAAAACAAGAAAGAAAGAAAAGATACATGATAATGCATGGCCTCTTAGGGCTTCTGTAATAATTGTGACGCGAAGTCGTAAACGGTAAACAGGCAATAGTCAGACGATCAGCAAACCACATGGACAAGGACAAGGACGAAAACCAAGAATCAAGTGAGACAAAAAACAGAGTATCAATACACAGGATAAAGGCTTGATAAGGTTAAAGGTCAGGTGAGCAAACTGAGCGTTACTTTGCTCCAAACAAAGAAATACCAGGGATTAATAAATACACAAACTAATTAAAGGGCAAATTGAAAACAGATGAGAGTAATCAAGACACATTAGGGAGAAAACCATGAGAAAACCAAGACGTGAACCAAAACAAACTTGAGAACACAGAAGTATGTGCCGGAGTACACCAGAGCGCGAGGGGGAAATATTACACATATAAACTGAAAAATTATGGGTTACATTTTTGGGCTGAACAAAAAACATCTGACCCCGAAATTCAAACCTCAAAAATACAGATTTTCCTGCAAAGTGTTTATGCTCTACTCGAACAGAACGTTTTCTACAGTGATATTAAACACTCATAGCTACAGTATTCAGGTAACGTTTTAGCTACTCGGGCTACACTTACGTTGTCTAACAGCCATGAAGTTTAAACAAAGTAAAAAAAATAAAATAAAATAAAAACTCTAAAAAAGAGTTTTTGTCCACCACCGTTAAATTTTTTTTTAATTTGACATGTACAGTCCCCTCTGAAACTATTGGAACGGCAAGGCTAATTCATTTGTTTGTGCTGTACACCAAAGACATTTGGGTTTGAGATCAAAAGACGGATATGATGGATTTCTCAGCTTCAGAAATGTCTTGCTTTTCTCCTGTGGACAGCTCTCTGATCTCCATGTTGGCTTATCCTTGTTAACGACAAATGCAGTCTTCGCAGGTCAAAATGAAGGCTAAAAACTAGGAGTAGATGTTCAGAGCTGTTTATTCTTTAAACAATCGATCTGTCAGTCGCGTGTTCCAATATATTTAGCTCGCCTACAAATTGGGTGGTCTGATCCAAAATGCGCTGTGTTCTATGTCGTTTAATGAGTCTACATATAAATACCAGGAAATAAAAGCTGAACTTCTAAACTCTCTTCTCATATATCGATCTTCTGATCTCAAACCCAAATGTCTTCAGTCTACAGCAAAAACCAATGAATTGGCCTTGCCGTTCCAATAGTTTCGGAGGGGATTGTATGTACAGTATAATTCGCAACTGGCCTCACGAATTGTATATCTATCTCTGTCTCTCTGTGCTTTGGATGGTCTCTTATTTAATTAAAAGAAAAATTGAAAAATGTTTTTACATTTTTTTTTTGAGCATCATCAGCAAACTTTAGGAAAACGTGATGGTGTGTAAAACTAGTTCAGGGTGTAATTTTGGAAACTTTTATTTAAAAAAAAACAAAAAAAAAACCAATATGTAGATTAGCTTTGGAGTAAAAAAATAAATAAAATAAAATAAAATGAATTCATCTGTTCGATGATGGCTAATCTCAGTGCACAAGCTTGAAGCCTGTTCTACTTCGACAGCGTTTTTCGGGGCACCGCTGAACACGAATGGAACCGAGGTCTTTACTCTCTGTGAGGGCAAACAGTGTGCTTTCGCCGACGCCGACACTGAAAGGAGGCGAGCTGAGAGATAGGCAGGCACGTCTGAATCCTGTGTTTGAGGTTGCTGGAAAAGCAGAGCGCGTGGTTTTTGCCGTTTGCGCGTTTTAATGGACTGTCAGGTACGCTGATGGACCTTCGTGGAGTTTATATGCAAACACAATACACCTACTGTGATGAAACGGCATTGGTTCGCTATTCAGCATTGTTATGACGTTTGCATATTCGTCGCAGTCCAAGCTGGAACAGTCTGATAACCGTACGGAGCGATATGACCGCTTTCGGTATCTTTAGTGACTTCACATCACCAGTGTCACGATTTAATTCATGTCTGACTGCGGTTCTGTTATGTATCTCTTCATGTAGAAATAATGTTTTCACTGACGTTTTTGTGATGTCATTCTCCATAACGTACTTCTATATATTTCAGATTAGTTCCTTTTTACAGTACACTACTCTCACATCCCTAATAATAATAATAATAATAATAATAATAATAATAACACACTGCATTGTAGTCCCATATTTCTCTCTCTCTCTCTCTCTCTCTCTCTCTCTCTCTCTCTCTCTCTCTCTCTCTCTCTCTCTCTCTCTCAAACCTTCTGTCTCTCACAGAAATAGAGACGAGGCTCACTCAGGCTGCGTTCCAGGCAGAAATCAGCGCTCGCTGTCAGGGAGAAAATGAGCATCTAAAACATTTCACAAATCTCCGCTAATTAAACGGGTGGAACGTGGAGTGTGTGTTTGTGTGTGTGTGTGTGTGTGTGTGTGTGTGTGTGTGTGTGTGTGTGTATATGGAAATTCATTAAACACTATGTTGGCTGAAGAGGGAATAATGCAACTATGCAGACGTTCAATACGAATACGCTTTACAAAGTTGGAATGAAATAAAAGCGAGAGAGAGAGCGAGAGAGAGAGAGAGAGAGAGAGAGCGAGAGAGAGAGCGAGAGAGCGAGAGACCTGTAAGTCAGTAAAGTAAATATATTATTGTAAATAATATATGATATAAAAAAGTATCCTTTTATGTTATTCATATACAGCGCTGTGCAAACGTTTTAGGCGGCCTATTTTTTTTTAGTACAAACTTTGTTATAGATTTTTTTTATTTGATGACGTCCACATTATCAGGTCAGTACGAAAAAAAAAAAAACATTTTAGATTCCCAAACATTAGTTTTCTAGCACAGAATTACATAAAATTACAGAAAAATGTTTGTATGTCATTAAAGAAAGCAGCGTATTACAGTAAGAGACACTTTGCAGACAGTAAACACAATGAAGGCTGCTGGGTTTCGCTGCAGAAATAAGAAGCGAGTGCGAAAGTCAAAGTGTCCAGAAGAACTGTGGCTGGTTCTGCAAGATGCTCAATAAAACTCACCGGCTCATTTCCTTATAAAACTGCACACATTGTACCGGAGACTATTATTTTTATTTTTTATTTTTATTTTTTTGTCACCAAATATTGACTTTGTTTCATTTACTAGAAACATTTAATTTCATTATTTTGAAGGCATCTTTGCTCTACAGCATTTCTTTGCATGTGCCTAAAACGTTTTTTTGTTTTTTGTTTTTTTGTTGTTTTTTTGTTGTTTTTTTTTTTTGGGGGGGGGGGGGGGGGGTTATGACTTAAATGAAGATCTGGTGATTTTTTATTTATTTATTTATTTATTTATTCCAATCTGTTCCCATCATACTTTGCTTTATACAGCTTTCCTTTACACTGTACATACACCAACTGCTATCTTTTTCTCCCAAGACAAGCATGTGTTGCCCGTTTTTTCTTAAGCATCCCTTACCGCTAGCCTTGAAACCACAGGCTAGAGGGATGGGGAACTGACAGCGTTGAGCAAGCGATGTAATGTGGCCCGTTCTGGCAGAGCCTGGTAGGCAAAAATTCATTTTCTGTGTCACTCATTGGAAAGGAGTCAAAGAAAGCTGCACTGAAATTGGTGTGGAATGATAAATATATATATATATATATATATATATATATATAGAGAGAGAGAGAGAGAGCGAGAGAGAGAGAGAGCGAGAGAGACAGAGAGAGATGCAGTCCTCAAGCTCTCCCTCAGTTGGTCTCTAACACCATTTTCACACTTGACCCAAATACATGAGCGCTCACTCAGGACCGTTTTACTGAGCTCGTTCAGGGGCCGGGGGTCATAATCGCAGGCTTGCTTTCACATCGAATTCCTTCTGCACCGTGTATTGATTGCAAAATTCTTTTGTGCACTCAGGTTTTCAAAAATTGTAGGCACTAGATTCATCCATTTGGTGTTTCCAGTTATTATTTTTTCTTTGGTACAAACACTCAAGCGGTGAAGAACGGAGCTTTTTGGATATCATTCTTCCGTACAAGCCGACATGAGACGTGCGGTTTTCATCACGCTCTCACAAAGGTGAGTAAATTACAGTGCTGCGGTCCTACAAACGTCTGATTTTGGATATCGGTAAGGCGTTCCATCTGATGACTATAAAAAAACCCTCATCCCAACATCGTGAAACCTGAAACAGGAAGTAACACGCCAAGTTGAACCAATCACGTCGCTCAGTACGCATTGCTGAGACAGGATCACTTCCACACCCGATACGGTCAGCACCATGGTTCAGTCGAAGCAAATCCTGGACCAATAGGACTGGATTCCTGGGCTTGAAAAACAGCTTTCATACTTCACCAAATGTTCTGAACACTGGGTCCAGAAAAAGAAGGAAAAAAAAAAAGAAATCAAAGCACAAACGTGAAATACTCTTAGCCTTTGGTAATTTCACCTAGTTGATGAAGAGCATCGGCCTAAAAAAGCCTCAGTGTGAATCGTACTACAGCAGGAATCCCTGGCTCACGTTTGCACTCCGTACGTAGAATTTTACAGAATGCATATGTCTATCATTTCTTAATGCGCTTTTACTGTGAGAGATCTCACCTCATGACCCTGGCCCTCGCACTGATAAGCTGAATGTTTTATCATACAGACTGCTGAAAATTTGGGAGAAAGACCACGCCCGAGGCTCCACCTATTCGAAACCTCCAACCGCGAATCTGCCATGAACTTCTCCAACTTCAATTCAATGTGTGCTTCATTGGCGTGACAAAATATTTTTTTTGTATTGCCAAAGCAATATACAACAGTGGACCAAGAGAAGTAAGAATTGAACAAAACATAGTAAACATTGTTGAAAAAAAAAAAATAATTAATTAAAAAATTATATACTACGTAGCAAAAATTAATAATTAGACGCAACATCATATACAAGTTCTCCAACTTCTCCCCTCGAGTCATTTAGTCGAGACCGTGGTCTTCCCTCCCCTCATGAATCCCTCATCGACTGTTATTTCTGTTACTGGACACCGACGGCAATTAAACTGATTTTTAAATCCAATCTAGAAACAGATTCATTTTCCGCAGACATTTGAAAGTGTCAGGTTTTCTGTTTTTGTGTGGTTTTTGTCTCTTAATGTTTTTTTTATTCCTCTTTCGATTTAAGGCTTGCATTTCGTTGTTCAGGTTTAGCCGAGATGATGTGCAGTACTTTGGTCCGCACTCAATAGGAGTGTTACATTGAAGAAGAAGAAACGAAAAAAAAAAAGAAAAAAAAAGGCTTGGCTTGTTGAATTTACTTAATTCGGATGCGTACATCGGTTCCACTTTGATTGAACTGAGTAACATTAACATAATGTTTTCATACATCCAGCGTGATTTGATCGTGTATCTTCAATGGCCTGAATAAAATCTCATCTGAGCTGAGGATCAAACCAAGTTTATTATTTCTAAAGCGTTACCAGAATACTGAAAAACTTTTCTATGAATTTTTTTTTTTTTTTTTTTTTTTACAAAAGAAATCCAACCCTGATATCCAGGATCACTGTGGTGCTTTAATTAGATTAGATTATGATATTTTTTTTTTTTTACAATTAATTACAACTGATTAAGTCTGATGCTTGTATCTACAATCTACCCCACTGCTCACACGTCGTACTCTTACGCTGTTAGGTGAATTTCCCTCTGGGATATACAGTATAAAGTGATCTATCTATCTATCTATCTATCTATCTATCTATCTATCTATCTATCTATTTTCACACTCTTACATTTTCTCTGACATTCTGATGTAAAATCTTATACTTGAAAAGAACACGTTTTTCAGAAACCTGAACGCAGCGCTCTGTTTGAATTGGAGCCAGAGGAAAGGAAAATGGCCAGAAAGTGCTCAGTGGGAACGTCTTCCAGAGAAGCAGCCCGTGAGGCTCGGCGTGAAACGGCTGAGAGACGCCAGAGCGCACAGAGCTTGTCGTCGAGGATACTCCGGCTGCTCTGCGTGAGCCGGATTACATAAGACGGTTTGGGTTTTGTTTATCGCCTTCTCGGTTGCTGAATAATTCCAGATGGGTTCCTTCGTAGTGCTGAGGACTGATTTTCTAAAACCTGGAGCAGGGGTGCATCTAAATGTTTCACAATGTTTGCTAAAGAAAGAAAGAAAGAAAGGAACTGAGAATTTATGGATCATTTGAAAGGAGATCTGTAATGGAGATCTGGTAATGTTTAAATTCTAATTTATACACAATGTGCTTACAAACGTTTTGGCACCACTGTATGATGGATATTCTGAAACAGAGCAACACACACACACACACACACACACACACACACACACACACACAGTCATGAGGAGACCACACACATTCTGTCCTTCATCATTTCAATCAGTTTCCATCATGTTTTAATGTTTGTCTCGTGTGCTATATATATATATATATATATATATATATATATATATATATATATATATATATATATATATATATATATAGCGGATACGTTTACATGCCAAGCTTTTCATCGAGCCGGATCCGTTCTTACGGAATACACAATATTTCCCCTTAAAATCAGTTACCTGTTGAAAAATTTCCGTTTACGTCCAAGTAATCCAGTCTTACTGTGAGTCTTGCCGGTGCACGCGGTAGCTCGCATTACTTCTAGGTGTTCTAGGTCATTTCACTTCATTCATTATGCCAGGCTCTGCAATAATCTCCTTCAAATATACAGTACTGTGGAAAAGTTTTAGGCACATGCAAAGAAATGCTGCAGAGCAAAGATGCCTTCAAAATAATGAAAATAAAAAAAAAAATAGAAAAAAAAATGGGCAGTAAACAGTAGTAAATGAAACAAAGTCAATATCTGGTGTGACAAAAAAAATAAAAATAAAAACATTAGTCTCCGGTACAATGTGTGCAGTTTTATAAGGAAATGAGCTGGTAAGTTTTATTGAGCATCTTGCAGAACCAGACACAGTTCTTCTGGACACTTTGACTTTCGCACTCGCTTCTTATTTCTGCAGCGAAACCCAGCAGCCTTCATTGTGTTTTTGTTTTTTGTCTGAAAAGTGTCTCTTACTGTAATACGCTGCTTTCTTTAATGACATACAAACATTTTTCTGTAACGTTTAATTTTGTGCTAGAAAACTAACGTTTGGGAATCTAAAATGTTTTTTTGTACCGACTCGATCGTGTAGACGTCATCAAATAAAACATCTATAACAAAGTTTGTACTAAAAAAAAAAAAAAAAATAGGCTGCCTAAAACGATACCTACTTTTGTTGGACGATATATTGTCCCAGGAATAATTGCGATAAACGATATTATTGTCATTTTAAGACCGTTTTTGTTATAATGATAATATAATCGCATAATAATGTGAGTACACCCTTTAAAAAAAACTGAAATGAACTTTTAATCCTTAAGAAATTGGAATTGGAAAGTCAAAAAATTGTTTCGTTCTTCTGATGAAAAAATACTCTTAAAATTTGTCCGTATATTTTATGTCATATTTATTCATTTTAGTCCATTTTTACTCTTTTGACTAAAACGGCGTGGAATATTAGTCAGCGGCATTTTAGTTGATGAGAAGATGCACAGATGAAAACAAATATTCACACGTTTTATATCACGTATCGACAAAAACATGTGAAAACTGCCCTCGCTGTGAAAACCTGATCTCCTGAAACAATAAGATTGCAATGAGGACGCTACTGTAATACAGTACTGTGAATTCGTTACGCTTTGGTTCTTCATTGTCCGTGTTTTAGTGCGTTGTTACGGATTTCAGCTCACGCAGCTTAAGCGGCTCGATCCCCGACGTCACTGACTTGCGTTGTTGATATCTTGTGTGTCATTTTTGTCAACAGTATGTTTTAATTCACATCGGTGCTAGTGCTCGCTACGCATCTTACATTCGGCTTCACACAGTTTTTACATTCGAATGCTTTTTTAATCTTAAATGTGATGGAGTTGGAATTTTATGTTGACAGCCCTAGAGCGGACCAGAGGACCGGCGTAAATGGCTAAAGTGTTGGTGACATTCGTTATTATGTAAACAAGCGCGCACGTAAACACAAAGAAATGATCGAGGTCGTGTCCGTATATCGTACGATAAGTCGATAACATAATCATCGTGACAGGGCCTAGTATTAAACAAACGATCCGCATCTCTCCGGTGTGTATCCGAGTCTGATTATTAATAGATCACTATGCTGCATGGGATGTAATGTATATGTGATATATAAGTGATTTGCCGAGTCAGCTTCCTGTGTCGTGTGTGTATTGTTGCTGAGTAAAGAGTTTCTGATTCCAATAAACTCTATAAACTAATAAAATCTAAATAGAGCAAACTACTGCATCACCCTTTTCTTCCTCTGTTTTTTTAATTCCCATGTGTTTGAGATAAGCGTTTATTTCCCAGATAGCATTGCTCAGCATTTGCTGAAGAGCGTGGAGATTTGGAACACAGGCCGTGTGTGTGTGTGTGTGTGTGTGTGTGTGTGTGTGTGTGTGTGTGTGTGTGTATGAGAATATGCAGCTGAGTATTAGAATTCACAGCAGATATCTGCTGTTCTACACACAGGGAAGAATGTCACTCTCTCTCTCTCTCTCTCTCTCTCTCTCTCTCTCTCTCTCTCTCTCTCTCTCTCTCTCTCTCTCTCTCACTCACACCCCCCCACACACACACACACACACACACACACACACACACACGCACACACACACAGGTTCAGTGTCTCTCACAGAGAGCAACATGTTCAGTAATCCAGTACCTGTCCATATCACATCTGGCTTATAGCCTGCCTCTGGAACATCTTTCCTCTTTATCACCTAAACCCCACTTCCTGTTCACTACAAGGTCTAGAAGAACATGAAGTGCTAATGTAGTAAACACACACACACACACGAGAGAGAGGGAGAGAGAGAGAGAGAGAGAGAGAGAGAGAGAGCAGAGACAGCACAAAAGAGAGAAACAGAAAGAGAAAAAGAGAGAGGAGATCGAGAGAGAGATAAAAAAGAGACACAGGGAGAGGAAAAAGAAAGAAAGAGTGTGCGTGCATGAGATAGATAGATAGAGAGAGATAGAGAGAGAGAGAGAGAGAGAGAGAGAGAGAGAGAGAAATGGAGACTAAGAGGACTAAGAAGTGGGGGATTGAGAGAGAGATGGAATAGAAAGAGAAAGAGACACAGAGAGAGAGCAGAGGAGAGACAGTGAAGAGACTGAAAGTGGAAGGGATGTTAAAGAAAAAAGAGAGATAGGGACTGGGAGAGAGAGACATAGAGAAAAGAGTGAGCAATGGACGAGAGAAAATGAGACACAGGTAGAAAATAGAGAGACAGAGAGAGAGGAAGAGGACTGGAAAGATTGGGGAGGAGACTGAAAGAAGAAGCTTGGGGAGGAGATTGGGGAGGAGACTGAAAGAAGGAAGAGGTGTCAAGAAATAATGAGAGAGAGAGAGATAGATCGAGAGAGAGAGAGAGAGAGAGAGAGAGAGAGAGAGAGAGAGAGAGAGAGAGATTAAGATGCTAGAGATGGAGTGAGTGGGAGAGAGATGAAAGAGAAAGGAAAATTAGACACAGACAGCATGAGAGAGAGAGAGAGATGAAACCGGGTAAGAGACTGAAAGAGGAGGGAGAGATGTTGAGATGTTGAGAGGGCTCTGAAGAATGACAGACAGAGAGGGAGGAACAGAGACTAAGAGGGAGAAATGGAGAAAGAAATTTGGGACAGACAGCAGGAGAGATGGAGAGACAGACGCACACAGAGGAAAAAGAGAGAAAGAGAATGAGAGTATGATGGGAGAGAGAGAGAGAGAGAGAAGGAGAAAGTCAAGAAATAATGTCAAGAAATAATGAGAAATATAGAAGAAATAAAGGAGGAGAAACAAAGAGCAAAGAGAGTGAAAAACCCTACACCCTACTCCCTACTCCATACACCCTACCATCCACAACCTTCATCCTGCACCCTACTCCCTTACTCTCTACTCCATACACCCTACCATCCACAACCTTCATCCTGCACCCTACTCCCTTACTCTCTACTCCATACACCCTACCATCCACAACCTTCATCCTGCAACCTATTCCCTACTCCCTTACTCTCTACTCCATACACCCTACCATCCACAACCTTCATCCTGCACCCTACTCCATACTCCCTTACTCTCTACTCCATACACCCTACCATCCACAACCTTCATTCTGCACCCTACTCCCTACTCCCTTACTCTCTACTCCATACACCCTACCATCCACAACCTTCATCCTGCACCCTACTCCATACTCTCTTACTCTCTACTCCATACACCCTACCATCCACAACCTTCATCCTGCACCCTACTCCCTACACAGCACTCTCTACAACCTACTCCCTACTCCCCACACCCTACTCCCTACACCCCACTCTCTACACCCCAATCTCTACACCCTACTCCCTACACCCCACTCTCTACACCCTAATCCCTACACCATACTCACATTCACCCCACTCTCTACACCCTACTCACTACACCCTACACCCCACTCTCTACACCCTACTCCCCACACCCTACTCCCTACACCCCACTGCCTACACCCCACTCTCTACACCCCACTCTCTACACCCTACTCCCCACACCCCACTCTCTACACCATACTCCCATTCACCTCACTCCCTACACACCACTCTCTACACCCTACTCCCTACACCCCACTCTCTACACCCTACTCCCTACACCATACTCCCATTCACCCCACTCCCTACACACCACTCTCTACACCCAACTCTCTACACCCTACTCCCTACACCATACTCCCATTCACCCCACTCCCTACACACCACTCTCTACACCCTACTCCCTACACCCCACTCTCTACACCCTACTCCCTACACCATACTCCCATTCACCCCACTCCCTACACACCACTCTCTACACCCCACTCTCTACACCCTACTCCCTACACCCCACTCTCTGCACCCTACTCCCTACACCATACTCCCATTCACCCCACTCCCTACACACCACTCTCTACACCCTACTCTCTACACCCTACTCCCTACACACCACTCTCTACACCCTACTCTCTACACCCTACTCCCTATACCCTACTCTCTACTCCCTACTCCCCACTTTCTATACCCTACACCCTACACCCTACATCCTATGAAGTGCACAAATGGAGAGAGACCACAACAGTGAGAAAGAAAGACAAGAAATGGACAGAGACTGAGAGAGCGAGAGACGGAGAAACAGAGAGAGAGAGAGAGAGAGAGAGAGAGAGAGAGAGAGAGAGAGGTCAGAACAGTGTGTCTGTATTTATCCTATTACTGTCATTACTGTAAAAACACTGCATGAAATGTTCTTTAATGACTGATACATGATACAGAGGAATGTCTGTAACTCCATATGAGCACTGAGGCTTTTTTCTTCAGTGTCATTCCCATTCACTATTAAACACGTACACACAAATAGAATCTGATCAAAATACAGATTAGACTACTGTAATTATACTGTCTAGAGTATTAGTAGTATTATTAGTATTATTACAAAAGACATGACTGCATGTGTACAGTCTGTAATTACACACTTTTGGTTAGTTCTGTAGGAACAAATGAACCTTCAACAACAACACAAATCACACACACACACACACACACACACACACACACACACACACACACACACTGAAAAATGAACAGCGTGAGATCAAACTGAGGAGCAACATCTCACCTCCTAGAAGCATGAACCCGGAGAGCAGAACCCAGAAGCACAGCATGGTGGGCAAAACTTCCATCCAGGTGCAAAAAAATACCACAGAATGAGAAAAAGGGGGCAAAAAAATCACGATTTAGAGATGAAGCTTCGAATGTCACATCATCCTCAGGGCTGAACTCTACTCTCCGCTCAACTTCCCATCCTTCAGTCCAGGAAAAAATCCCTCCACAACACTATATACCAAAATATTTTTAAAAAATAACAAAAAAACAACAACAAAAAAACCCGCTATCCCCGGAAGAATTACTGAATAATTATATAAAATATAAGCTTGTGATTGTCCAGCGTCAGAGATTAGAGCTCGAGGTCTAATTAACTTTCAGTTTCAAAAAAAAAAAAAAAAAACCGTTAAAACCGTTATTTCTAATTCGCACGTGAGGGTCAAGTTTGAAAATGAAGGTAATTAATGAGAAGCTGAAATTCCAGAAACATCGCTGCCGTTGAGAACGTGTGTCCATTCCGAGCCTTGATTTTTATATATATATATCTTTTTACGCTTTCTGGATATTTTTTCTTATATTTTCTTATGTTTTTTTTTATTTAAATTATTACTTAAATAATAAAATAGCTCCTATAATCCGCCGTTTCTCCGCTGCCGTGAACGGTTCTGTGGACCGCACGCGGCGCGCGCATCTCTCACCTCCTCCGCTCGAGCGACTCGCGAAGGAATCGCTTCAGCCCTTTTTTTTTCTCCGAATGACTCTTTTGAAGTGAGTCGATTCGCCAGGAAATGGGAATCGATTCGCCGAAAGTTGGCTTTATTTATCTTCAATTGTATGTTTCCTCCATGGTTTTTGTGTACTCGACGCGTGTATACCATCACACACTTTGCTAATTCGAATCTATAATCGGCTATCAAGACAAACTGTATTTCAAAATGTCTCAGTAATGACATTAAACATTAAAAAAAAAAAAATCAGTTGAAAGCGGTTGTTTGTTTGTTTGTTTGTTGTTCTTTATTTTTTTTTAGACATTTATCCTAAAAAGTGTTCGCGTGAAATGATTAAATAGTGACTAACGAGTTTGTTCAAAAGAGTCGATTCAGTAAAGTGATTCACTAGGCACGTCTCTAGCCTACAACCAGGGATGTAAATGAACCAGTCAACCATATTATCTCATGTCATGTTATATAAAGCTGTTAAGATATAATCTCATAAGATATAATATCCTTGATTCAGCCGCCTTTGGACTTCGATAACCTTCTGCCAAGCATTAGCTGTATTATTTTGTCTTTTTTTTTCATTTATATATTTATATATATATATACACATAGATTGATTGTTTACTGGGATAAATGACATCAGAAAACCCATACGCTGAGAATGGTGAATCTGAATAGGTAGTATTCAAAAGATGTTCCCATAATGCCGTGTGGTGCTTAGCGATGATTCATGACCTATATAATGAATATAGTCGGTACTGTCATAGAACACAACCAACACCACCATGCTTTCAGTACAATCCATTATTTCAATCACTAATTTGTGTGCTACACAGTGCCCTAGATAGTGGATACTGAGTATGGAGCCATTTTGACACCACCTACACCTCACAGGATCCTTTAAGGCCATGGTTCTCCAACACTTGTAATGACAAAAACGCTATTTTAATAAAACCAGGAAGTGTTATTCATATGTTTCAAATCTACATCTAGCCGAGTTAAAAGGTTCAGGGATTTAAAAAAAGGTCTAATAGCTTGAATAAATTAATATAATGTGACACATTTGCTCTACTGTTCTAAAAATTAAATCTGTACCATGATACATAGGAGAGTCTTTGAAACATCTTTTAATCAGAATCGGGTCTCTGGCTGCAAAAAGTTCGAGAACCCATGCTTTAAGCTAAGACACTACAGGTGAGTAGGGTAATTTTTTTCCCCCAGTGGGTATCTGCATTTATTTATGCAAATAAGCCTAATTAAATCAAATTCATCTAATTAAATATACTTTATAGAGCTAAAAATCTAGTCCTTGTATGTATGATGGTAGCATTAATATCTTTAATTTCAGTGTTTAATCAGGAAAACACCATGCGCACCTTATAAACATTATTTTGAATGCAATGTTTGAAAAGCAAGTATCAATATTTTGGAAAATTCCTCTCAAATAAGCTTTTCCTTAAGGATAGGGATAAAAAACATTTATTTCCTGAATGCAAATCAGTGAATGATTTCATATATTTCCAAACTAGTAAGCGTGATTTGTAAGGTGAATAAAAGAAACGGACGTCATAATAACACAAGCGAGATTTCAGGGTTATTACATGACATCATTGTGCCGAGTGGGCGGAGCTTAAAGCCTTCTTGACTTCAAAATAGCTATCATATGATGTAATGATTGCGAACGGACATGATGGTGAAATAAACACGTTAGTTTTCATTAGTTCGTGTTCAGCTTTAGCTTTTCTGGTTAGATTTTAACGCAAAAAGTTAGATTTCGCACGCTTATGTGAAAGTTTTGACATTTCGAGGCACGAAATCGGGACAAAATCGTCGTTTCAGGTTATTTGCCGATCGCCAATGAGAGCAAAATGTCAACTGGAAAATTCGCCTTCATTTTAGACACACAATTAAATGCAGCGTCCGGGATTTGTCAGATTGATGACTTTCCTCCCAGTCGATCCAATTTTATATCCTTGGTCCGATATCAGTTCGCTATTATTCATAATTCCTATAGTTTTTTATAGTTATAGCAGGTTATAATGAATTGGACGGGAACTGGGTTGTAAAACCGTGTTTGGGATGGAGATGGTCAATCCAATCAGGCAACCCTGCCAACTTTCCTGCTCTCATACAAAAATAATCAAGTATGTTGACCGCTCTGCTAAAAGCTGCAATAACTCAGGCTTCTCCCAGTCAGGCGCTCATAACAAATCACTCTGCACCTCGTCGCTTCCTCCATGTGCAGTGCTGGAAGCCATCCTGTTTCGTATTATCACGATTTACAATAAGGAGCATGTCTGACATCTCATAGTCTGACATCTTGTGTGTTTATTACCAGGTCTCGTCACTTCTATAGCATTATAAAGGCATTACAGCTTATAACCATGTTTATAATGCCTTATACATTTCTGTGAAGGTCATATGTGTAAAGACCTATGGATACCTTTTTATTTTCCATGTCGTAATCTATTCATATGACGATATACACATTGTTATACGGTAATTGTTTATGAAATGGCATTAATGTTCACTGTAATGTTTATAATGCATTTATAAATGTCTATGCAATCTATATGTATAATACCGGTGATTACATTCAGATCATGTTATAATGCATCCATATGGCATTATACACATTGTTATAGTTGCTTATGAAAAGGCATTATATATTTTACAGCCATGTTTATGACCTATCATATGAATGCATTATATCATATCATGTTAGAATGCATTATTCATGTGCCATTATGTACTTTGTTTTAATTATGAAAAGGCATTACATTTTATAGCAATGTTTAAAATACATTTATGAAGGCCATGTATATAATGACCTATGAACACATTCATACCATGTTATAATGCATTCACATGACATTATATGCATTGTTAGAATTACTTATAAACAGGCATTACAGCTTATAGATATGTTTATATTGCATTTGTAAATTTATATGAAGGCCATATGTATAATGACCCATAAACACTGTACATTCATACCTGTACATGTTATAATGCATTCATATTGCATTATGTAATTTTTTTTTTTAATTATGAAAAGGCATTACAGTTTATAGCAATGTTTACAATGTATAATGGCCTATAAATACATTCATACCATGTTATACTGCATTCATAGGGCATTATACACTTCGTTATACAGTAAATGCATTACAACGTATATAGCAATGTTTTTAATGCACTTAAATTTACATTTCTGTGAAGGCCTTATGAATCCATTCATACCATGTTATAATGCATTCATGTGACATTATATACATTGTATTAATTGTTTATGAAGCAAAAGCATTACATGTTATAGCAATGGTTATAACACATTCAACTGCGGTGAATTTCTATGAAGGCCATATGTATCATGACTAAATGAATACATTCATACCATGTTATAATGCACTCGTGTACACTTTGCTGTAATTGTTTATGGAAAGGCGCTGCATGTTATAGCAAAGGATTTATAAATTGTGAACAGAATGCATTACAAGAGTGTTTATAAGACAGTACATTGCCAATGACTAAGAAATTCTGCTCCGGTTTGCTTAATGCATTCTGTTTACTCATAGACGTGTCATGTGACGTCATAGACATTCAGTGTGTTACGAACACTACTTATAATGCGTCGTGTTAGCGATTCATAAAGCATAATGCATAAAGATTAAAAAGAAAGCTATGAAGTGTAATGCATTTTCATAATACACACCTTCAATGGCTTCATTAATGTTATTATTATTATTATTATTATTATTATTATTATTATTATTATTATTAAATAAACACACTGTATAGCTTTATTTATAGTACTAAGCAGCTTATGACTTATCTAATATTGCTGAAATGTACTCACAATGAAACAACAATGACCCCCTGTGGTACTTTTAGAGCTCTTCTGTGCGTCATGTGTTTGTGTGTGTGTGTGTGTGTGTGTGTGTGTGTGTGTGTGTGTGTGTGTGTGTGTGTGTGTGTGTGTGTGAAAGAGAAACAGAAAGTAGAATCTATCCAGCTCTTACTGTAGCTTAAAGCTCAGCATTCTCTACACCATGAAAGAGAAGTAAAAAATCCATCTTCCTTCTACGCCTCTATAAGCCCGGGGTGATCTATAAAGACTCATGCTGAATGCTTGAAGTGATCTGATTGGGTTCATCCATTATTAAAGCGACAGTTTTGCCAAAAAATTAAATGTCTACAACTTCCCTTCACTTCAGATGCAGTCGATTGGCCGTGGCATGTTGGCATGACATGACATGGCTGAAATTTGCTTTTGGAGCTGCGAGGCGAATGTAACCGGGAGGAGAATCACAGCCGATCGAATTTTCTGTATCATGAAACAGGTAAGGAATAAATCGCTCGGTGTTGTGCTGATAAAGGAAAATAATCATTGAAAGGATGGTGTGATAAAGAGGAGTTACTGTTAACACCTCAAAGTTGGTTATCTTTCTATTACAAATTGTCATGAGGTGTTTTATTCCTCTTATACCACAGCAGCTTGAGAACAATTACAATTATTTTATTTATTAATGAGCATCACATGAATTTTATGTTGTGGAGCGTCCATGAAACAAGTCGCTCACGTTATAGCAGCTATAAACAGTTGTTTCCTCGCCGACCTCTCGTGTTTTTTCCCCTTTCTCTGGTAGTTAAGACAAAACAAAAAAAACAAAAACAAAGCGTAGCTTGTCACGTTAGAGAGAAACCGCAACTCGTAAACTCCCCTGTCCTGAAGATGTTGGAGAAACTTGACACTGGAGACTCCTTTACGCACATCTGTTTATGGAAAGTGTACAAACCCTGTACATCGAGAATGAGCTGTTGCTATGGAAACGATAACGTATCAGAACCACCGCGTTAATATAGACCTGTGATTTGCAGCTGCACTACATGTCATGAAGCATTAATGAATTGTCCTCGATTAAAATCGCAGAGGTGCGAGAGATAAAACACTTGAGGACGTGATGTTATTGGAAAACAGTTAACTTCATTGATTATTTTCCTATAACAGCACCACTCGGAGTGTTTCATTCCTTATTTATCTGTCGTGACTGCTGAAAGAATCGCTACTTTTGTCTTTGCTCCGTTTGTTCATAAAAGCAGCGTAATAGAAAGCTTCTGTGTCCATTTATGACTTCGTGCGCTGTACCTGCATTGACCAACCAGCATTGATCATATGTTTAAATGAAGAGTAAGAGGGCTTCTGAAGTGGAAATTCAGAATAGCCAGGGCCTCTATTAGACGCCTTCAATGACATTCAAACGCACATACGATGATAATGGAAAAGAAAGACCTCTGGCTCCCTTAATCATATTCTTAATCCTTGTTCCTTGGTCATGTCCTGGTCACAGACCTCGAGCACCTTTGAACACATGCTCCCCGGCAGTCACACACACACACACACACACACACACACACACACACACTTCACTCTTGTTTATCTTATGCTTAATTAAGTTAGCGAGAGTGCTGTTTAAATCCATAATGGGAATCCCAACCCTATCGCTCTGAATGAAGCGGCAGGGGGCTGGCAGCCGTCCCAATTAAAAACAAAAACACTAAATGCAATTATAATCAGTAGGTTCATCTAAAAGCCTGTCTTTCATGTAGGTCTTTTGCGCCTCCATTTTGTCGATGAGAGCCTTTGATGTCTTGCGACTCAAAGCGCAACAGATGAGAGATGAGAAAGGGGAGTGTGTGGGTGAGAAGGCCTGCGAATCAATAAGGTGAGCCGATCTGATGTCTCCTTTATTGTGTAATTAGCATAAAGCCTAGTGTGGCATTAGGTGCCTAGTGCAGCCTGCGGCATGGATACTGGGCTATACATCTCAATTATATGACCTAAAAGGATTTCTGCAATATGAGTAAATGCATGAATGTTTTTTTTTGTCAGAATTTCAGGTGAAATGTGTAAAAAAAAAATGGGAAGCAGTTACAGTAAATCTGACGTTATTGAGCTTTACTGGGAGCTTTATCAGAAATATTCTTTTAAAAATGTACAAAAAGTGGTGGAAAATGAGGAAAGAGATAACACAAGGAGATAACATAGGTCACAAACCTATGAGAAGTTTTTTTGCGTACTTGTATACGGTATACTGGTGGCACGGTGGTGCAGCGTCGTCGCATCACAGCTCCACGATTCCCGGGTCAATCCTTAACTTGGGTTATAGCCTATCCGGGTTTCCCAGTTTCCTCCCACCATAAAAAAAAAAAAAAAAAAAAAAAAAAAAACGTGCTGGTGAATGAGTGAGCATGGTGCCCTGTGCTGAACTGGTGTATTCCCAGCTCGGGCCCAGGAATATTCCTGGGATAAGCTTTGGATTCACCACCATGACTGAATGAATATGCTGTATAATACATAGGGCATCAGTATACAATATACCGTGTACTACGTACTGTGTTTACTGTTATAAAGTATCGTATCGTCATGAAAATAATCTATAAAATGATGTTATTGATGATGGTTTATTTTTTCTCAAAGGACTGGCACAGTTTCCGTGACCCAAAAAGAGTTTAAAATCTGGTTAACCCGAAAAACTAAACAATGATGCAGTGACCAAAGTGCAAAATAAATACAGTAACAGCACAGCTTAAGCATAAATAACCAAGCTGTCACAGCCAAGTAATGTAGTACATCAGGAGTAGTACTCATAATGTGCCTCTTTTCTAATATACAGTAAACAGACATACATAAAAGGACACTGCTGTGAATTAGAAATAACTACGGACATGTGGAAATGGGCGTGGTCAAACTGGGCGTGTCATTATTACCTAAAGGGAACAGGATTTGTGAGTGAATAACTTAATGACGGCACGGTCATAATCCTAATACAGACAGCATCATCATGACCGTGTAGTATTAGTACATTTATAGAAGGGATGTATTTATAATTTTATCATCCGGTGTCACCCAGATGAGGACGGGTTCCCTATTGAGTCTGGTTCCTCTCAAGGTTTTTTCCTCATATCATCTCAGGGAGTTTTTCCTCGCTGGATGTATGTATTTCCGTAAAGCTGCTTTTGGACAATGTCCATTGTTAAACGCGCTATACAAATAAAACTGAATTGAATTGAATCATCACATCTTTAATTGGCGTCTAGATTTCTGAAGCACAGAAAAGCAGGTACTAAAGATGAATAAATGGATGAAAACACACCGTTTTCAGAGATGAACGCTTGTGTGTTTTTTCTGTGTCTGTATTGTGTTGCGCTTCATGCAAATTGTATAACCAGTAAATAAGATTCTGAGGTAGTCTAGGTACTGTGCGAGATTTGATCAAGATGATTAAATTGTCAGATTTTATAGTGAATAGCTGTCGTTTCCAGAGCAGGTATGAAAGCAGCTGCCAGTTTGAGTCGTTTTGAGCATTTCTTAACCTACAAGGATTCAGTGACTCTTCTGCTCATGCTGTTTAAACTTAAACAAACATCTGACTTTTGGGACATTGGTGGAGAATTAAAAAAAAAAAAAAAACCCTCTATGAGCAACACCAGGTAGTGTTGATGTCTCACAGCTCCAGGGTGTGAATTTACTACTCTAAATTGCTGTGTGTGTGTTTGTGTGTGTGTGTGTGTGTGTGTGTGTGTTGCCCTATGACGGACTAATAGGTTGTGTCCAGTGTTCCTGGTATACGCTCCGGATCCACCATGACCCTGACCGGGATGAAGTGTTTCCTGGAGACGAATGAACAAACATGAAAGGTCAGTAGTGCACTCAGGACATTACTGGAAGAGGTAAATGCGAGTGTATAAAGTACTCCTCTGCACTGTTTTGATCTCAAGGACGATGTATGGTTTAAATCATATAATACAATCAGCAACACAAGTTCCTGCAGTAATGGAGATACATAAGGAACCAATCTGGGTCCATTAGATCAGTCTTGAGGGTTTTCAGGATGTCATTCAAACGTCAGCACGTTCCCCACGAGGTTGAAAACATCTCGTATTTAGGAAAAAACTACAGATACAAGAGTGTGGTTTTAGTAGCACGCTTTCGTGTATCACTCTGAGAGGGCGGAAAAACAACCACGGCAGGTTATTGTATATTAAATTTGCTTCGTCTGTGTGCACGGCTGAGAAACTGATCCAGTATATTTCTCATTACAGAACCCTCTATTGCTATTTGCTTCTTATTTCCCAATTCCCAAAACAATACAGCAATTCTACACCTCGTGTTTTTAGCCCTCACGTCCGATCTACTGCAGTTATATTATATTATATTATATTATATTAGGACAAGAACTTGCTATAACTGGCTATAACTTTGTTAAAAAGAATAATAAATAGTATTTATACAAAACTTAACGGCATGCTTTAGACATCGTGTTGTCTATTGACTGTCGATTAACTGTTAATGATAATTATGGTTGTTTCATTTTCTATAACAGCAGCTCTGACAGTAGCGCAGCTCATAAATCGCAGGTTTATATTAATGCGCTCGTATTAATATCGTCTTAACATCGTTTCTACGGTAACAGCTCTTTCACGGGGGGACTTGTACGGCGGACGATCTACATGAACGTGCATAATCGTTGATGCGATGAAGTTTTCTGTAAGGGGACGCTTATGTAGCGTTTATGGAAGGAGTTCCCGGCGTCGGCGCTTTGTAACACTCAGGATTAAAGCTGTAACTTTTAAGTTAAAACTGTTTAAAAGTTTAAACTGTAAAGTTTTCCGACATCTTCAGGACAGAGGAGTTTACGAGCGGAGACAAGCTGCAGGGGTTTTTTTGGCTTCAAAAGGGAGAGAAAAGAGAGAAGGGAACTACTGTTTATAGCTGCTATAACATAAGCAAGAACAGGAACTAATGTGTTTCATGGATGTTCTACAGCTTTAAACGTAATAATGAATAATGATATATAATAACATACGCTTAAAAAGTTTGACATGTCATTCTTTAATAAATAAAAAATTGTAATTAGTAGAGAACATTTCAGGACCTGCTGTTATTGGAAAATAATCAACTTCAGGGTGTTAACAGTGACTCTTCGATTATTTTCCTAGAACAGTACTGTGTTGTATTACTTACGCAGCTTGTAATAAGGCTACACTGAAAAATATGAAAAAGCAGGAACTTTATAGTTTTTTTTTGTTGTTGTTGTTCTATTGTTTTCCAAAAAAAACCAACTGTAACACGTTGACACAATTGTTTACTCGCTTTAATTACTTTAATTGTTCACCGAGCTAAGGTTATTTGTTTTCAGTGTAGTTGTTTTGCAAAAAATCAAACCACCTCAGTGATATATAGGTGTAGCTGCACGCAGTTACTGTTACACACTGTTACACACTGACCAAAAGTACAGTACAACAACACAGCTGGATTATGGGAAAAGGACCTGCTTTAAAATACAACTCGCCTGACACGTGTTTTATTTTGGGTTTCGTCACATTATTATAAATACAATGGTTATTGTGTTGTTGTGATCAGCGACTCAATAACACAAAGCCTGGCATCCACACCCACACACACACACACACACACACACACACACACACACACACACACACTTTGAAACGATGCCAGTTACATCCCTTCAGATGTCTATTATAATATTTTAATATTTTAATTCCCTTCAGGAAATTCAGGACACACCGGGTCGCTGTAACAGTATCATGTCGAACAGTCTAACAGTGCTGAAAGAGCAAAGCAAGTACTACAACACCACAAAAAAAGAAATAATAAAGAAAAAAAAACCCAGGCATAATAAGCGGGACGACTCAGTGAAAGATCTATAGCGTTAATAAGGCGGTAAATTTGCACTTGTATTCTTGGGAGAGCGCTTTCATATTTAATTACAATACAAAACATTAATTAGGCCACTCAGGGGTTAAACTGAGTGGGAGTGCAGGGGAGTGCTGGTATAATTTCTGGGGAATGTAAATCATTGCACGGCATAATCATCTCTTTCAGTCAAGACGGCCGTGTTTACAAAGCAGAATGTGTTCTGTTCGTTTTTCGTGTTTCTTTGCCACAAAAAAAAAAAAAAAATGTAAATCTACTGAAAATGCAATAAAGAAAATTTAAGGACTGCCAAATTGTACCTAATTAAATTAATCACAACCAGAGCTCTTGAAAACGTGTTTTAATTACACTCCTGCAACCCTTGAATCCTAATTTACCGACCAATACTGTCACGTTTTCCACATTGCTGTTGAATTCTGGATTCTGATTGGTCAGATGTGAGGTGTTGATTAGTTTTCTATAACAGCAGCATTTATGGAAGGAGTCTCCAGTGTTAGCGCTTTGTAACGTAAAGTTTTCCGACTTCATCGCGCACACACTCACGTTCACACGCTGCAGACAATTTGGAAATGCCAATCGCCCTACAACGCGTGTCTTTGGACTGGAGGAGGAAACCGGAGTACCCAGAGGAAACCCCCGAAGCACGGGGAGAACATGCAAACTCTGCACACACAGGGCAGAGGCAGGAATCGAACCCCCAAAACCCGCCCGGAGGTGTGAGGTTTACAGTTTCAAACGTGCTACAGTTTCAGAGCACTACCATTCACTCTGCTTTATCAAACCATCCCAAGGTTGATTGTTTTCCTATAACAGCACAACACAAAGGATGTTCCATGCTCATTCTATTCATCTGCATCAACATTCGCCTCACGTCTCTGACACCGACCCACAAAAACCTCCTCTATCCTCGTTTGTTCATCTCAATCAATAGCCGTAACAATGACTGACGTCTCTCTGTTACTCCACAACCCATTTTTCAGGCCAAATCACTCAAGCGCCCTCAGAGACTTTACACTTTTTGTGTGCATAATCATTATCGGAGTCGGGTGGCCTTAACGAACACCAGTCGAAATTTTGTTAAATGCTTTCAGTCCGTTTGTGTTAGTAAAGAATAATGGGGTGTTGTTGGAGAAATATCACTGTGAAAAGTATTAGCTTTTGAAAAAAGCAGTGGCTTTTACGGCACGAGTCCACTCCGTCTTTAGTTCAAACCTCGAGAGGCCTCATATGGACTTGACGTGTTTATACGGGACGTTATGGATGAAGCCCGGGGGGCTTTAAACCACTAACGGAATGGCTGCTAAACTCATCACGCTCATAACGGTGCAGCAACGGGTCATTTCCTGTCGACACGTTGATGGAGGAAGCTGTCAGTCAGAGCCAGAGTAGCTTCGGGCCATTGTATCCCGGAGCTACGTTTCTCTCCGGCTAAGCTATAAGAAGGCACTTTAATGGACTCGCGACTTAATCAAGATCGCTGAGGCATGTAAGGAAGCAGGAGTTAAGTAGCATGAGGTGATGAGAAGGTCAGCCAGGTGTCTGATGTTGGAGCATTCCACTTTCCTGCACAGTCAGAGGCTAATACAGCTGAGAGAATAACCAGAACTTCATGACAAGTTTATTTAGAAAAGCCCCAAGCAAAAAATTCCAGATCCTGACCATTACAGGCTCATGAATATAAATACACACACGCACATACACTTAAGCACACATCAGCAGTAGAGCCTCAGCATCTAGAGTTTACGCAGACCGCCGGCTGTGATCTTAACCCGACTGTAGTGCACACTGTGAACAGCTGCTGAAGTCATTACCCATGACCACAATGCTCCTTTTGTTTGCTGTGTCAGAATGGTTTTGGCATTTACAGCTGGACGCTCGGCTTCGATCTCCATCCAGACCAACATGGGGAAAGACAGGGGAACGTATAAGGAGCATTTTCACATGTATAAAATCGACATGAAACACGAAGCCCTATTAGTCATGGAGAACTGTCTCGCTTCATGTTTGAAGTCTTGGCTGCACGTTCAAAGGCTTGTCTAGAAAGCTGGGTCTTATTAGCTGTTGTAGCCAGACATTTGCTTTTTACATTATATTTGAGGCTTGATTCTGTCCAGGGTCAGTTCACCCCATTGGATTTTTCCACATTGTTTTGTGGTACAAACTGGAACTGAAATTGACTTCATTGGGATTTTTATCTCATGAACCTACAAAAAAAAATGGCCTATAATATTGAAGTGAAGCATGGTGGTGTTAGCATCATGTTGAGAGTTACCCTCGATCTCTTGGTTGCATCTCCTTTTTTCCATTTTTTTTTTTTTAAATAATGGATTTAATGTCACTCTTTGGGATGTTCAAAGTTTGTGATATATATTTTATATAAATCATGATTGATACTTTTCCAGAACTCTGTCCTGGAATTGTTTTGATAACTCCTTGGTTTACACAATGCTATTTGTTTAGGTATGTTCTCTAAAATACTCTATTTACAGTATATTGAGATCATGTGACAATGACGTTGCGCACAGGTCCATTCCATTCAACACATTATGTCACTTCTGATGGTAACCGGTTGCGCCTGAACGAATTCAGGGGGTTCACAGAAACAGGGGGTGAATACTTATGCAATCACAACTTTTAGTTTCAGTCAGTTTTAGTTATTTGTAAATAACTATGCAAACTATATCGATTTTTCAATTTAAACAGCACATTATATATTTGCATGGGCTATTTGGTGTATATTCGAAATAGTACAAAATATGGGGGGGTAAAATTCTCTCAAGGGGTGCGAATAATTAGGCAAGCCGCTGTAATCACTGCGTTTAGATTATGGCTGGAAAATTTTCCTGTATCATAATCAAACATTGTAATATTACAGAACAACTGGATATCTTCTTACAGTTTCCTATTTGCAACGAGGACAACATAAGCAGCACTGCATAGGGTTGAATTGTGCAGATCGGGTTGGGGGGGGGTGGTGATTGGGCGGGACGAATAATTAAGCCGGTTAATTATTTTTATTGATCAAATTATCATGAAACAATTATTTTTAACTGCTAATTTTTACCAGGTGTAATGAGTAATGAGTAATGAGTAAAGCTCTGTCGTATTTTGAGAGATCTAGAAAGAATCCTTTTGTGTCACTAGTGATGTCCAACTCATAACTGAGTCATTCTTTTAAACCTATCAAGTAATTCACAAATCAGGCTGAATGCAACTTTAATCGTTTACTTATATGACAGTTTAAGGATTATAATATAATAATAATAATAATAATAATAATAATAATAATAATAATTTGCTATTTAACCTTGTCCATTCTTAAAATGACCTACCAAATCATGTAACATGAAACCAACGTCAAATGAGTTTATATTAATTTACCGAAAAGTGGTAATTAACTAAGCTTCTACCTACTACCTGTATTGTACTGGTGTAGCTTTAGTTACTACATTGCTAGTTAATCATTTTTAATTATCCTATACTTAATCACTTTTGGTTACACCTCAAGCAACTTCACAGCTTACGTCAATTACTGTAACATAGCCTCGCAGGTAGCCGTACTAATAATTGTGTCATGGGAATAGTCTTCAGAGGCCGAGTGGATTCATGAATGTGACTCTTTATTTCATTGGAAAGCGTCTAGATGTAATTGGAAAAGGCAGAGCTCTTGATTACGCTAATGAGGCAGTTGCAGCACAACAAACCGCATCTTACTGCCTCCGTGCCTTTTATCTAACGGCTTTAGTGCTTTAATCTCCGAGCTTAGAGTCTAAGTGCACCTGTTTTTAATAAAGCATCATTTAGAGCAACATTAGGACCTGAGAGCTCGGAGCCAGTCCCTTAATAAGTCTTAATAACCACGAGAATTATGTCTCTGGTGGAAAAGACGTTTCATATTTATCTTTATTTAATTGGCATTGTGTGTGTTTTTGTTTTGGCTGTTGCACTAATGGTGATTAAACTGTATCATAGTACCACAGAGCTGTTGGATTCTCTAGTCTCATTGGTCAGAAGGTGTTGATTAATTTTCTATAACAGCAGATCTGACAGTGGTGCACCTGCGAGTCATATTTCATATTAACGCGCTAGTTCTAATATGTTATCGTTTCTATAGTGACAATCTTACAGTAACTCTTTTTTTTTTGTCTTTGATTCTAGAGAGAGAAAATGAGAGGCTGGTGAGAGAACGAGTCTAATAACGTTACTGAGAACAGGAACTAACTTGATTTTGCGGGCATTAAATGTAACTATAAATGGATAAGTATGCTGTGTCATTCATTAATTGTAATCGCTGGCAAGTTGCTGTGGTATAAGAGGAATAAAACACGGGCTGCTTCATCACATCATCCTGTGGTTAATTATTTTCAGGTTGAAAATAAAAACAGGTTGGCATATAAATAATGTGAACTTGAATCTATTAGGTCCAATAGACAAAAGAATATTAGTGTACACTTTTAAATAATGTGCCTAATATATGGCTGGATTATGCTTGTAAAATACATTTATACTGAATTATTATTATTATTATTATTATTATTATTATTATTATTATTATTATTATTTTAAAAGCTCCTAGTCTAGATCATTATAGCTGTATACATTAAACTTTAGCTGAAATCCACAATATATTGTTGAAGAGGTCATGTTCTTCATTATACACTGTTCAACTTTGCTCAACAGGTCCATCTCCATCTCCATCTCTCTCTCTCTCTCTCTCTCTCTCTCTCTCTCTCTCTCTCTCTCTCTCTCTCTCTCTCTCTCTCTCTCTCTCTCTCTCTCTCTCTCTCTATTCTCATTCTCTGGTTCCTTGGTTGTATTTAATCTATTATAGCTCTAATAATAACCTGCATAGGCTCCAGTCAAACGAGGCCACACACACACACACACACACACACACACACACACACACACACACACACACACACACACGCACACGGGCGATGACAGATAGCCGTGTCCTATCCAGAGGCCCATTAAAACTATATTTTCTTATCATTTTCAGCAGAGCCGTTGCACTGTTTGTCCACGGGGGACGAATAAAGAGAATGACCTTCAAGAGGAATGGAGAGGAAACTTGATCATAGGAGTCACTTCATATTCAGTGACTCTTCACACACACACACACACACACACACACACACACACACACACACACACACACACACACACACACACACACACACACACACACACACACAGTAGGAATGCAACTTATGGAAGAAGGACTGTGTTGTTCTATCAGAAGACACACTAATGGACTGGAATTAATGTTAATGCTATGCATTTATGTCTTTTCTACTGAGTCGATCCACTTGAAGATGAAGTTGATTCAGTTCAAATCACTGACCTCTAAAGCGTTAGCTAATAAAATAACGGGTAAAGTCCAGGGAAAGTCGATGATATATAACATGACCAGGGAATGGTGTGAAGAAGTGAGAAGAGAGGCTGGGGCTGACTTCTTTCTCACCCAGACTGTAGATTCATGCAGCCAATCAGTGACAGTCACGGTAATCAGGTGATCACACATTACGGGTGTAATAAACTAAACGTGAACGAGATGGATTATTCCCCAAAAAAAATGTCTTTGGAGAAGAAACTAAAAGTAGACAGATTAAGCACATGTACT
Source organism: Cranoglanis bouderius (assembly GCA_023630585.1). Classification (NCBI taxonomy): domain Eukaryota; kingdom Metazoa; phylum Chordata; class Actinopteri; order Siluriformes; family Cranoglanididae; genus Cranoglanis; species Cranoglanis bouderius. Next base: position 1,926,714 of record CM042549.1, read on the forward strand.
GTCCGATCATAAAATTACACAAAAGGACAGATGACAGAACTGTAAATGAATGAAAGTGTTAAAGCTTTTCTTTCTGTTTGGTATTCAAAGGAAACACGGCATGAAGCCAGGCAAGGTTTGTAGACTTTTAAAACATTAGAAATCGTGAATGAATTGCTCAAATCTAATAATTTCATTGTCAAGATATTCATAGATATCAGATTTTATCCTCCCATCTAGCCATCGCTAATGTTAATGTCTAATCAATATGAAAGCTTCGCGATGCTAAAGTCTTTTGTAAACTTAGCCGCTAGACAGCTCTCGGGCTAGAAAAGGAAAAAAAAAAAAAAAAAACTCCATCAAGCAGCAGGTTTCTTGCCTTGAGCTGGAAAATAGCCTCATCCAAAAATAACTTCATCCGAAAGGATTCTAATCTCTGGCTCAGCAGTCTATTACGCAGACTGACAGGTGGGTCGTTTTGACACTGATAATGAAAGATAGTCACTTCTTTCCTTCGTCTCATTCTCTCTCATTCTCTCTCTCTCTCTCTCTCTCTCTCTCATTCTCTCTCTCTCTCTCTCTCGCTCTCTCTGGCTGTATCATCTCTTTCTGAAGCTTTCTGTGGTGACTGATAAATCCCCCCTTTCTAAATATTCTAGAGTCTAGAGGACATGTAGCAGAATCCAACCCGGTGATAAATTGGTCGCCCCAAAGAAAGCACGTCCAGACTCTCTGCTTCTTGTATCTCGGCATTTTCTTTCATTCCCAAACTTTCACAATGCCGCGTGTCCTGAATATATTACAGATAATTCTCCCAGACTGTGGCACTGATAATACCAAGTCAGAGTACAATATGTTCTGAAGGTGCATTTAGGATGGTCGCTTCATAGATCCAGAAGATTCTCATCGTACTCACAAAATCCGTTAATCTATCCATCTTCCTTCTAACTCATAACTGTTGCTATCCATCATCCATCCTTCCATCCATCATCTATCATCCATCCTTCCATGCTTTCCAAGCACTTTGTGTTGTGAGTGCTAAATACAAAATGGCAAGTGAAGCTGGATATTTATCCATCCTATCCATCCTTGGATGTCTATCCATCCTTTCTTTCATCTGTTTCAATCCAGTTATTAATTTGCATTAATATCTTCTGAACTTTTTATTGCTAGTTTTTCTGTAATCTGTCCATCCGTCATCTCTGTAAACACACCCATATATCTATCCATCCATCATATCGGTCAAGTCAGTTTTACTGCACTATGCTTCATTGCTAGCCATCTGTCCATCATTTAACACAAAAATCCTTTACCTGCCCATCCATCCATCCATCCATCCATCCATCCATCCCTCCATACATCCATGAGTTTGTGCAGACATTCATCTCTGTCCAGACACCATTGCTATACTATCCCTACTTGTTATATGTGGTATAATCCATCTATCCATCCTCCATGTATTTGGACAGATTCATCTCTATCTATCTATCATCAATCGATCGATCGATCAATCCATCTATCCATCCATCCAACTACCCATTAATCCCTTCTTCATTTTATCAGGCTCATTCATGACTAACATGTCAGCATTCATACACTGTTTCATTACCATTACCATTCATCCATCCATCCTTCCATCCATTCATCCATCCATCCATCAACCAGCCTTTCATCCATCCATTCATCCATCCATCAATTCCATCCATCCATCCATTAAACAACCTTTCATCTAGCCATTCATCCATCCATCAGTTCCATCCAGCAGATATTTATCTGTCCATTTAGGATGGGATTGCTACTGTGCTTAATTCACACTTAAGTCACACAATGATCCATCCATCCATACACCCATTAATTCATCAATCCATCAATTAGTCATCTTTCTTCAGTCAGACTATGTTTAATTACTTGCAATGCTGTGATTCATTGTACACCCAAGAATCCATCCATCTTTCCTCCAAACTTTCACACATTAATCCATTTCTAGTTTTTCTTTAATCTGTCCATCCATCGTCTTCATTAATGCATCTATATATCTATGCATCCTTCAGATATTCATATTGTTCAAGTCAGCTTTACTTCACTATGCTTCATTGCTAGCCAACTGTCCATCATTCAACACACAAATCCTTCACCTACCCATCCATCCATCCATCCATCCATCCATCAGTTTTTGCAGACATTCATCTCTGTCCAGTCACCATTGCTATACTATCCCAACTTGCTATATGTGGTATAATCCATCCACCCATCCTCCATGTATCTGGGAAGATATTCGTCTCTACCTATCATCAATCAGTCAATCCATCCATCCACCCATCCATTCAGACATCATTTTATTTAGATAGTTCATGACTAACATGTCAGCATTGATACAATGTTTCATTACTATCCATCCATCAACCAGCCTTTCATCTAGCCATTCATCCATCCATCAGTTCTATCCAGCAGATGTTTATCTGTTCAGTCAGGATTGTATTGCTACTGTGCTTAATTGCTGGCTGTCACACAACCACCCATTCATCCACCCATTATTTCATCCATCCATCAGATACTCATCTTTCTTCTGTCAGACTATGTTTAATCACAGGCCATGCTGCTATTCATCCCCCCATTATCCACCCATCAATCCATCCATACTTCCTCCAAACTTTCACACATTAATCCATCCATCCATTCATCTTTCCATACATTAGTTTGGGCAGATATTCATCTCTGTCTAGTCAGCATTGCTACTCTGCTTAATTGCTAACTGTCATCCATCCATCCATTCATTCATCCATCCATTATCCAGATATGAATCTCTAGTCAGTCAACACTGATACACCGCTTTATTTCTAGCGTTTATATAATCTATCTATCCATCACTCATCATTTCATTCATTCACCCATTCATCCATCAATCATTCATTATGCAACATCTTATTCATCCATTTATCCATCCATCAGATAATCATCTCTGCCCAGTCATCATCGCAATGCTACTGTGCTTAATTTCTAGCTGTCATCCAACCATCCATACATCCATCCTTCCTCCAAACTTCACCCAGCTTTTTTCCATGCTTTAGTTTGTCCAGATATTCATTACTGTCTAGTCAGCATTGCTTCTGTTCTTAATTGCTGGCTGTTATCCATCCATCCATCTATCCATCCATCCATCCATTATCCACATATGTACTTTATAATCTCTAGTTAGTCAGCTTTCATGCGCTCTCATCATTTCATCCATCCATGAAATCTTTCATCCATCCATCTTCAGTCTTCAGTAAGCTTTATTACATTATACTCAGTTGTTAGTGATGCAGCTATTCATCCATCCATCATCCAACATTTCAGCAATCTGTGCAGACATTCATCTTTGTCCAGTCACCACTGCTACACCATCCCTAATTGCTATAATGTCCTGTAATCCGTCCATCCGTCATCCCGTGTGTACATAACTTTGACTCCACCCTACTGATGTGCGGTTAAACCTATAGCTGTAACATTGTTCTGCAAAATAAAACAGGAAAGAAACACTAAATCTTGTCTACCACCCTGAAAAATAATCTCCTCATCCTTAAAACAAAAGAGAAGCAGAACCGTTACCATGGAGACGTCAAGAAACAGAAGAACACTGCCCCTCTCTCTTTCTCCCTCACACACACACACACACACACACACAGATGGAGAAGGCAGGCTGTGTTTCGGCAGGTCTAAACCTCGCTCTAATGGATGTGTGTGTACGGCCCTGGGACACCGGTAATCACTGCCTCTACATGGCCGCATCTATCACTGCAGAGGCAAATAAAAGTCTTCATACGTTCATTCTCTCTCTCTCTCTCTCTCTCTCTCTCTCTCTCTCTCTCAGCCTATGTGTGTGTGTGTGTGTGTGTGTGTGTGTGTGTGTGTGTGTGTGTGTGTGTGTGTGTGTGAGAACATGTCCAATTAATAGAGATTGGGGGATGGGGGAGGGGGTCCCTTTTTCAGTGCATGCTGGATCTTTTTTGGATCCAGCAATTCTCGCCAAAAAAAAGTAATTTGGATAGCAATCTCGTGTATTGATAGATGGCACCTGAATCTGAAAAGAAGCCAATTTAATGGTGGGGGAATAGAATGGAATTGCAGTGTTTTGTTGCTCCTGCTGATGCCCTGGCAGATTTAACTACAAGCTGGATGGAAAGAGAAAATCCTTTTAATATTACCAGTATACACATGGTCAAAATGGCGGCCCTGAGAGTTCCGAGAACTCTCTCTCTCTCTCTCTCTCTCTCTCTCACACACACACACACACACACACACACACACACACATACACACACAGCATGTATATACAGCCATCTTTATGCTCAGAGCTGTGTGTGTAGTGAGGACACAACTCAGTGCCATAGAGAAAATCAGTTTTTATTTTTATCCATCCATCCATTTATCCATCCATGTTTTCAGACTTCCATCAGTTTGAGCAGATATCTGGTGCTACTTTGTGATGCAATGCAATGCCATGATGTCATCCTTCCTCAGCTCACTCCATCCATCCAATCAATCTATCCATCTTACCTTTCTTTCTTTTATCCATTTGCCTTTTTTCCATACATCCATCTAACCTTTCATCGAGCTGTTCTTCCATCCATCCATTTGTCCTTTCTTCCATACATTCATAATACATCCATTTGATCTATCCAAGATGGATAGACTGATAGATGGATGGAGTGAGCTGAGGAAGGATGACAACATGGCATTGCATTGCAACACAAACCATTAATTTGTTCTTCCTTCCTTCCTTTCTTGAGTTCTTCCTTCCATCTACCCAGCCATTTATGCATTTGTCCATTTGTCCTTTCTTTGATCCATTCATTTATCCATCCATCCATCCATTTGCCCTTTCATACAACCATCCATTTGTCCTTCCATCCATCCATCCACCCATGCATCCATTTGTCCTTTCTTCCATCCATCCATCCATCCATTCATTCATCCATCAAGCCACCCATCCATCCAGTCATCCATCCACCCATGCCTCCATTTGTCCTTTCTCAAGTTCTTTCTTCCATCCATCCAGCCATTGATCCATTTATCCATGTGTCCTTTCTTTGTTCCATTCATTCATCCATTTATCCATCCATCAATCCATTTATACATCCATCTGTCCATTTGTCCTTCCATCCATCTGTCCATCCATGCATCCATCCATCCATCCATCCACCCATGCATCCATTTGTCCTTTCTATCATCCAACTATCCATCCATCAATCTATCCTTTCATTCATTCATTATTCCTTCCATCCAACCATCCATCCATCCATACAACCATCCATCCATCCATCCATCAGTTTGTCCTGTCTTCCATCCATTAATCCATCCATCCATTTGTCCTTTCTTTCTTCCATCCATCTATTCATCAATATGTACTTTATTCATTCCGTCCAACCATCCATCTATCCATCCATCCATTCTAGCTGTGCCTCAGTGCTAGCCATATTGTCATCCATCTGTTTTGATTTATCCCAACTGTGCCTCATTAATAACTTTGACATGATCCAATCCACTCATCATTTATCCATCTATCCATCTATCTATCTATCTATCTATCCATCCATCCATTTATTCATTTATCCATCCATGCATTTGTGCATACATTCCAGTTAATTCTCTAGAGCTCTCTATGTTCTGCTATCTACATGTGAAATGTCTCTATCTGTTTATCCATAGTGAAGCGCTCTCCAGTTTTTCACAGCACTGTGTTTTTTTTTTCATCCTCTCTAAAAACAGAGCTCTTTGGATCTGAAACAAGTTGGACATGAAGAGGTCTGACAGCAACGACATCAAAGTCATACAAAACGCTCCGGCCCAGAGAAATAAGGGATTGTAGTGTTCGATATTTCAGAACCGAGCAGAATAGACTTCATCAGCAGCACATGTGGCATATTTTTCATCTCATTACCACTTCGGGGTCAAGAACTCGACCAGATCAGATTAATGTTGTCCAACACAGCTAAGGTACATAGCTAATTTTCCAACATAGCTATGTGCATTAATAATAAAAAAGCATTAGGTTTTAGAGGTGTTTCAGAAGATGACCACATGCTGTGACACTGTTTTCACTTTCATATTAGCCCATGTGTGTAGTGAAGGCTTGTATTGTTTTGTGTGCATGAATTGTGGGCTATTCACTATTAAGCACCATTAAACTGATTCACGCTGTTTAAACAAGGATATAGGTAAGATGAAAAGCGTGTGGTGTGTGTGAGCGGTGTGATCTTACTTGCAGTACAGACTTTAGAGTAAAAGCGGAGCCAGTTTATTTGTGTGCAGATGGAAACTGTCACTTTTACTATTCTGCATGTTGGTTTTTACGCGGCTTGAATGTGTATATCAAATAAACGTGCTGATTCCGAATAAAAGCAGCGTTCAGATTTATTATGTGCATATAACCTGTCACTTTTATTGTTTCTGGTTGGCATATAAGTGCCTTTAAATGTTTGTAGAACGGGGGAGAGCGGGGTAAGTTGTCGTACTGATCATACCTCCGATGCCAGAACTCAAAAATATCAAATATCTGGGGTTGTTTTATTGTTTGTTTTTTTTTTATTTACTTCATCTTTCCTGTTTACATGTGGCCCAAGTTATGCTAATCTGAGATAAGGATGGTTCTCTTATTTCTGATGGCACTGCACACTTAAATGTGAAATAAAACCTCGGTTTGGAGTGAATGGTCCGAAATTCTATTTTTCTTTCATTGGGTATGAAATTTATTCCATTGTAATGTATCACGCCAACAGTGAAAAGTGTGACAGCAGACCCCGTTCTCCCCTATTTGAAGAACCAGGATGTTTGCACAGGATCTAGACTTTTCTCAAGCCACGATATGTAATATACCATCATAGATCCTCTGATACTGGATTCAGTAGTGCACTTATCCCCAGAGCTTCAGTACTGGAAGAGTTGAAAGACAAGACAAGATGGCAAAGTTTAAAGCAGCGGGAGGGGAAAAAGAAATGGAGGAATGATGAAACCGAAAGACAGAAAGGAGGAGGGCAGATAGATGACAGTATTATTGAGGATGGTTGCTGAAGAAATCTCACCTCCAGGTGTGTCACTGTGCGAGTGTGTGTGTTTGTGTGTGTGTGTGTGTGTGTGTGTTCTGTGAGCTGAGGCTGTGAGGTGAAATAATTAAACACTCTCTCTCTCTCTCTCTCTCTCTCTCTCTCTCTCTCTCTCTCTCTCTCTCTCTCTCTCTCTCTCACACACACACACACACACACACACACACACACACACAGCTCCTTCAGTGATACAAGCAGGTGTTACCACAAGACAGAGCAGAGAGTAATCTTCACAATCAGAATATAAAAACAGTCCTCCTGGAGACTGCTTGAAGAATTGAAGAAGACACACACACACACACACACACACACACACACACACACACACACACACACACACTGTGAGTAAGCTAATAACACAGCAGTGTAGAGCAAAGTCCCAACCGAGGGATTTGAATTGGAGCTTGATAAGACCAAACAGCAGGGTGGGACATTACCTCCTGAATGTGATCAAATCATGATTAACTACCGAGCCTTTGATTAAAGTGTGATGTTTCTGCCTTTTGAACACACACACACACACACACACACACACACACACACACACACACACACACACACACACAAACATGGCGCAAGAGAGATTTAGAGAGCATAAAAGGATACCGGGAAACATCTTGGCCCACACACATACACTCTTAGAGACAAGTACCAGGAGGATAAAACATGCTGCTGTTACTCAAGGCCTGCTACGTGACCACTGTGAATGTGTGCGTGTGTGTGTGTGTGTGTGTGTGTGTGTGTGTGTGTGTGTGTGTGTGTGTGTACGTGCACATATCCAAGACCACCAGTCAGAGCAATCTAAAAAGTCCTCTGCTGAGGGAATTGCACACTCAGCAGCAGATGCTGTGTTTATATGCTGCAGAGCTGAGAGCAGAGCTAATGCCACTCCACCATCGCATGTCACATCTTATCAGATCACAGTGTCAAAACAAGGCCAGAGGGAGAGATGACTAGTGACTGAAGAGCCCCATTAGCGTGGATAACCAGGAGAAAAAGAGAAAGTCTAATGAGGGAGCAAGTGTTGTTTCACAGACGTTCCACAACTTTAAATGTAGCTATAAATGCACAAAAAGTATGATGTGTAGTTCATGCATAAATAGCACTAGACTACAGTGTGATAATAAATACAACAACTGGACCGAGTATTTTAAAAATGTGCAAAAATATAACCTCAAAGAATACGAACAAATTAGCACTGTATGCAATTTTCTTACAGTTTTTCATTCTCTCTCTCTCTCTCTCTCTCTCTCTCTCTCTCTCTCTCTCTCTCTCTCTCTCTCTCTCTCTCTCTCTTTCATTCTGTCAGAGGAGATGAGGTCACACTCGGGACATTGCTGCCAGTAATTGAATGCTCCCGAATCTGACGAACCCTTTCAAATGAGAATGAGAAGGTACTACATCTTTCATCTCCTCAACACTCCCAGTTTAATCCAGATTTAAGCCTGCACTGAGTGACAGAACAGAGGTCCTGGCACTAACACGCCCTCTTTCTCATTCACCCACAATCATAATGGAGATGTTCCTGTATGACTCAAACTGTCACGCCAACTTCACAGAATCTTCTTCACAGAGGCTGTTCAGCTCTTTAAAATCAGATAAGCAGTAAACATCTATGCAATGACATTTAGCCAGCAACAATCTTTATTATAGTCTCTATTACAGTGTATATAATATCTATTATAGACTATATTATAGTTTCTATTACTCTCTCTATAACAGTCTCTATTTAGATATAGTTTACTACAGATTCTATAGTCATTATTATAGTCTCTATTACAGTCTCTATAGTCTCTATTATAGTCTCTAATACAGTCTCTATTACAGTCTCTAAAGTCTCTGTTAGAGTCTCTATAGTCTCTATTAAAGTCTATAATACAGTCTCTATAGTCTCTATTACACGTTCTATTATAATCTCTAATACAGTCTCTGTAGTCTCTATTACAATCTCTTTAGTCTCTGTTAGAGTCTCTATAGTCTCTATTAGAGTCTCTAATACAGTCTCTATAGTCTCTATTACACTCTTTATTATAATCTCTAATACAGTCTCTATTACACTCTTTATTATAATCTCTAATACAGTCTCTATAGTCTCTATTACACTCTCAGGTATAGTCTCTATTGCAGTCTCTATTGTCTCTATTACAGTCTCTATTATAGTCTCTAATACAAACTCTATAGTCTCTATTACATGCTCTATTATAGTCTCAAATACAGTCTCTATAGTCTCTATTACAGTCTCTATAGTCTCCGTTAGAGTCTCTATAGTCTCTATTACACTCTTTATTATAGTCTCTAATACAGTCTCTATAGTCTCTATTACAATCTCTATAGTCTCTGTTAGAGTCTCTATAGTCTCTATTAGAGTCTCTAATACAGTCTCTATAGTCTCTATTACACTCTCAGGTATAGTCTCTATTGCAGTCTCTATTGTCTCTATTACAGTCTCTATTATAGTCTCTAATACAAACTCTATAGTCTCTATTACATGCTCTATTATAGTCTCAAATACAGTCTCTATAGTCTCTATTACACTCTTTATTATAGTCTCTAATACAGTCTCTATAGTCTCTATTACACACTCAAGTATAGTCTCTATTTCAGTCTCTATAGACTCTATTACACACTCTATTATAGTCTCTAATACAGTCTCTATAGTCTCTATTACAGTCTCTATAGTCTCTATTACACTCAATTATAGTCTCTATTGTAGTCTATTGTATAGTCTCTGTTATAGTCTCTATAGACTCTATTACGCTCTCTATTATGGTCTCTATTACAGTCTCTATTACAGTCACTATTACAGTCTTTATAGTCTCTATCATAGTTTCTACAGTCTATATTATAGTCCCTATATTATACTTTACACTCTCTATAATAGTCTATAATGCAGTCTTTATAGTCTCTATTATATACTATATTGCAGTCTCTATTAGTATTTACAGTCTCTATTACAACATTTTTAAAGTGAATACAATCTTTACTACAGTCTCTTTACTTCTGTCTCCACACCTTCTCTAGAGTCTCTATTGCAGTGTCTATGGTCCCTATTGCTGTCTCTAAACACTCTTTATTACACCCTTTATTACATTCTCTATTGTGGTCTCTCTCGATTCTATTACAGTCTCTGTGAAAATCTCTGTAGTGTATATTGCAGAATATAGTCTATAAAAATGTTTATTTATTTATTTGTATTTATAATATAAATACTCATTTATTATTTATGTACGTATAATTGTAGATTCTATTGATATCTATTACAGCCTATATTACAGTCATTATAGACCCTGTTATAGTGAATACTGTAGTCTGTTACAGTATCTATCATTTCTAAACTAAACCACAGTCTCTCTCTCTCTCTCTCTCTCTCTCTCTCTCTCTCTCTCTCTCTCTCTCTGCAGTCCCTCTTATATAGATTACATAGACTCTTATACAATCTCTACTCCAGTCTATATGGTCTGTACTACAGTCAATACATCTGTCTATGTTATAAACTCGATATATGCATAATCTACAGTATTACAATTTGCAAAGCAGTCACTGTAGTTTATTACAGCCTCTCTTATAATATTTATAGCCATGCATAATCCTTCAGTATAGAATGACCTATTGAAGTATGAGAAGAAGTAGATATTGTAGGGAAACATGATTTTACTGATGCACCAAGTGGAGATTAAATCAGACGTGTCGCTCTCACAATCTTACCCTGAGATTATGCTGCCATCTAGTGTTAAGATTTACACATTTAAATTAATTTCTAAGTTTATAAGTCTGAGATAAGACTAAAAATTTTGATCAGTTTGTCAATAACGATTATTATCATTATTGTAGTCCTTTCTTCTCTCTCTCATTTAAAGACCGTCTCTCTCATACACACACACACACACACACACACACACACACACACACACACACACACACACACACACACACACACAAGAAAACTGATCGATCATTCTTTAATAAAAACATATGCAGTGTGTTATGAAGGTGTTATGTGTCTTAAAATAAAGTGTCACCGATAATGCTTAGGAGGAAGTTAAATGAATGAGCCCTAATCTGTGAACAAGAATGAAACTCAATATTCAATTAGCTTTCACTTGCACTGAGTTGATTGTTCTCTGTAGAGAAAGTCATAACGCCCGGTTATGTGACACATGATGTTTGTAATCCTATGGCCTAAACACAGGATGATGTCACCTGATTTTTATGCACTGTGCACCTTTATGGGAATACCTGTCAATCAAAGCCTGAGACAACAATAACAAATGCAAGTTATGTGAGATGTGAGAACAGTGTGCGCATGTGGGTTGGTGTGTGCGGGTTGGTATCTATGCAGGCTGTATCTCATGGGGACAAATAAACAAAAAAAAACAAAAAAACAAAGCGATAACCCACACGAGTCTGTGTGTTACAGAGATTTTATCATGAGTAAGGGATTTTTTCCTCACCCATTTCCTCACCCAACATCAGCGCCTGAGCTCAACCTCACTAATGCTCTTGTAGCCGAATGAACACAAATCCCAACAGACCCAGAATCTAATGAAAAGCCTTCCCAGAAATGTGGAGCTTATTATAACAGTAAAGGAGGGATAAATCGGGAATGGGATGTTCAACAAGCACATACAAGTGTGATTGGTCCACATACTTGTGGCCTTAAAGTGTGTGTGTGTGTGTGTTTGTGTGTGTTGTTCATCATCAGTTTCACCGTGTTAATACCTCTCAGCAAAGCAAAACAGGTTTGCATTTCAAATGAGGTTATTCCAGTTTACAGAAAGAATGTTCCTAATGATTATCCTTGCTTATGACACTGTGGCTGAACCAAATTTATTTTCCCTGAAAAGTAGATCCTTTTAAAATATTCCGGCTCAAAGATGAAAGTGGAGCACTTTTTATTCTCTGTTTACCCGTTGCCACCCTGAAACCACAAACAACCTACAGTTTCCTGGAATGGTGTAATGTTTGTTGGGCATTCCCATTATTTGATATCATACAGAGATGTGTAGGTGTTTGTGGTAAGCGGTAGATCTGGCATTTGACCAATTATTATTCCCTAATATCTTAATCAAACCACAAAGCACATGTTGACAATGTACAGTTGCAAATTGTTCAGCTTTCAAACAGCAAAGCCAGAGGGGACATACTGTATCTTGTGAGTAAGAAAGACAGTTTTTTTTTTTTTTTCAAACCCATAACCCATAGCACATAACCCATAACTCATAGCCCACAGCCCACAGCCCATAATCCATAATCCATAATCCATAGCCCATAACCCATAACTAAAAACCTATAACCCATAGCAGATAACCCATAATTCATAGCCCATAATCCATAGTCCATAGCCCATAGCCCATAACTAATAGCCTATAACCCATAGCACATTACCCATAACGCATAGGCCATAACCCATAGCCCAGTGATCACCAACAATGTTCCTGGAGATCTACCTTCCTGAAGACTTTAACTCCAACCATAATTGTGCCCACCTGACCATCTAATCATTGCCTTAAAACGTTCTTGTTCAACTAAAACAGGTGTGTTCGATTTTGGATGGAGATGAAACCTACAGGAAGGTAGACCTTAAAGAAGAGAGTTGGTGACCACTGCCATTACCCATAGCCCATAACCCACAACCTGTAACCCACAACCCATAACCCCTAACTCATATCCTATAATCCATAGCCCATAGCACCCAACCCATTACATATAACCCATGGCCCATAGCCCATAACTCATAGTCAGTAACCCACAAACCATAAGCCGTAAGACCACAACCTGTAACCCATAGCACATAGCCCATAACACATTACCCATGGCCTGTAGTCCATAACTCATAATCCAAAGCCCATAAGCCATAGGCCATATCCCATAACCAACAATGCATAACCTGAAGCACATAGCCCATAACGCATAACTCATAGCCCATACCCAATACCCCATAACCCATAGCCAATAGACTATAATCCATAGCTCATATCCTATAGCCAATAGACTATAATCCATTACCCATAGCCTATAGTCCATAACCCACAATCCAAAGCCCATAAGCCAAAACCCATGTATGGGTCTTGCAGCTGATTACTGAATCATGAAATAATTCAATACTTTCTATAAAAACAACAAATAGCTGCAAGAGGTCCAATGGTTCAGCTCATTTAAAAGTAAATATTAACCAAAGTCTCAGTCAGCACAGTTTATCCCAAGAATGTGACGGATCCCTGCATACGGCTGAATTTCTAGGATTATACTGAATTATTAACAGGGTTGACCTTCGATTTATAAATGATTAAACCTCAATAACAACCCCTCACAGCGATATCCACAGAGCTGGTCATGAGAGGTTTGCGTGTTAAGAACAGACACATAGCAGGAGCATGGTTTAATAAACTGAGGCAATGCTTAGTTACTCTTTTAACCAAGTCAAATTCAGCCACGTAAATGTGTGACATGAATATCAGTTATTTTATTTGTGGAAGTCCAAGGAATCGAGTCATCATGACTGTACAGACCAGTAGTACAGTTTAAAGGTGGGGTCAGTGATTTTATAGGTGGGAAAAATGTTTTCTTGTAACATTTCAGCAGTGATTCATGGTAGCACAATTAAAAGGACTTATTGCTCAGCTGTTTATGTTTTCGTTTGGGCAATCTTTGTGATTATTGGCCGAGTTTGCTGATTATAGATCTGCCAGACCTCATTTCTTTCTTTCTTTTTCTTCTTCTTTTTTTTTTTTTTTAAACTGCATCACGGTTTCATAGCAGTTTCTGCTTCACATTACCTTCAAATGTCTCCTGGGTTTCTTTACACGCTAATGAGCAAAAAGAGAGTGAAGGATTCAATACATTCCTGCAAAATAGAGATTTCCAGATTTCCAACCGGTGACAAGCAAGAGTAAAGGAAAGCAAAAGCATTCAGACTGGGTTTTATGTAGAAAGTATTCCATCAATAGTGAATAAACTTCACTAATAAAGTACTAATAAAGAGGTTCCTGCAAGGGTGTGTCAAATAAAAATCCACCCTGAATGACTTGCATATCGATATTTATATTCAGTATGTGATCTGCAACTGCGCAAAAGACTTTGCATTAATGTTGTTTTAGTTTAAACTTCTTAACATTCCTAGCCCTTGCTTCATCTCTATCTAAAGAGAGCGATGCAGCAGCGCTTTAGTCCTTTAATTTGTCCGGTACACTCTGCTCGAACAGGTCAGCTTCCAAAGCTTCAACTTTTACGTTGAATGTTGGTCGTTGTTGTTGTCAACTATAAACAACTCTACTCTGAATTAGGAAAGACAATGTTTTTTTTTTGTTTTTTTTATGTTTTGATGTTGTTTAGTTCCCTCACTTACTCAGTCAGGCTCGATGGTAAGCTTTCCAGAAAGTTCCACAGGGCATCTGTTGAGATCCATTATGTAGGTGCAAATTCTGCAAATTGCTATTTGTTGCTATAGGAATGAGAAATGACACCTTTTCCCAGCAGCCCGGAATTTTTCAAAAGTTGACTCAAAAGAGTTTCTGTATTTGTGTGATGTTCAACTTCTGCCCGACCAAATTTTCTTCAAAGGAAAAAAGTCTTTGTTTCTGGGTAAAGCCTGGGTTTTTTTTTTTTATTTATTTTTTTTTTTTTTTATTGTTTACACACTATTGATGGATTTAATCAATTCCAGTCAGACCGACATTTCTGGCCTCAAAAAGGTCAAGCAAAAGTGACCAGCTTGGTTGATTTATTTATTTATTTTTGTTTAATTATTTGTTAACCCTCTAAGATTTCCTGTAAGTGTGCATTAAAGTAAAAATAAACCCTGGATGACTTGCATATCTATATTTATATCTAATACAGTAAATGATCTTTGGTTTCACTTCGGTTACTGGTTTGCTAAATTACCCACAATGCTGTTCGACTTCCTCCTGGAAGCAGTGTAGTAGGATTCATCCTTCGCTTTTATGCTGATGTAGTCTGTACGTGCGTGTGGGTGGCAATGGAAAACTGATTGTTGGGGGGTAGGTGGCGGTGGGGGGGGGTATTAGGGGGAACCTGTAATCCTGCAGTGTAATTTTCTTGGGGTGGAAACATCAAATATTACAGTAAACAAAAAAAAATTTAAAAAATTATAAACCCAGCACGAAACGGCTTTTGTCTGTATTTCTGCAGGGGTAAAGCAATATAATGATCCCCAACGGCTGCGGGCTGACATACTGTGTGAATTAAATAAATAAATGCATGGAAACTGCCCTAAAGGCTGGTGTCATTCATTTGTGGGTTTTGTTCCACGGTTACACTCATTTGACTTCTCTGTACACACTGTTACTATTACTATTTTGGGCTGAACTCATTGATGAGTTTCTATATTATGTGCAACCTCCCACGCAGGTATTTCACAAACACCAAGCTGGAGGACAGAGGAATTGCTAACAGACATTGCACACCAGTTTTGGAAAACTCCCAACACAAACAACATAATAATTAGTTTGCTGTTAATAATAAAGCTTAAAAAGAAAGAAAGAAAGAAAGAAAGAAAGAAAGAAAGAAAGAAAGAAAGAAAGAAAGAAAATCCAGCTCTAGACAGGAATCTGTGGTCTGAACCTGACACTGATGAACAGGATGATTAAACACACATTGTATATGGAAAAAAAGAAGATGAGTCTCTAATAAACATCTAGAAGGTGGCATGTTGTCTGTGGAGATGTTGTCTGTGGAGGTGTTTAATCGTTTTTGAACGTTGTGAGGCGTTCTCAATCCAGGTGAACTCTAACGAGAAAGCGAATTGACTCTGAATCGTCTCGACTGTTCTGGGATTGCAGTATTTTTTTATTTTTTTATTTTTTTAGACGCGAGCTGCTAAACTGTAGCACTGCGGAAATTTCGTGTGTCTGGACGAAAACAGAAAATCCAAAACTCTGGATGTGACGCACTTCACACACTTAGTAAAAGCACTTACATCTCTAAGGTTTTTATTTTCTTTAATGACGTGCAGCGTGAAAACCAGACCGAACCAAAATAATCCAAGTGAATCCAAATGATCAATTTCACTCTGATTCAGACTCAAAGATGTGAAAGCACCCTAAGGCTTTTGTCCTTTATCCATTCAGAGATGAAGGAATCAGTTGGGCAGCTCCTTCAACCGAAAAAGAAATTGAACAAACGACAAATACGTTTGATGGACATGGGATACTCGTACATCAGCCGTGAAGCTCTCGCCGCTCTCAACCCCATCCGCTGGTCAAGACCGGTCTTTACAAAACAAATGATTTGGTGTCAGAGGTCACTCTTGAGGCTTTACCAGTACGAGTTTCGGCAAAAGGGTTCTTTACGACCCATAAAAGCATATACAACCACCTTGTGGACCTCACAGGAGCGAGCAAATGAGGATCGCATGACCACAATGTTTAATTTGGATCCTGAGAATGAACCATCACCCAAATCATATCTGCTTTGTTTTGATAATAGGGATTGTGTGGCAGGAAGGGGAAACAAGGCACAAAAATGTTTATATTATTAAACACTAACAAAGACATTTTTGAAGTGATTCAAAACGAAACGTGTGCCTGGCTAGTATTGAATAGGTACATCACTGTGGAAAAAATGAATGCAGCATTGTTTAATTCCTCAGCTCAACTTGGTGTAGCTAGAAAAATAAAACCTGGATGTGTTTGTGGTCACCACCCAAGGGGCAGACACTTAGGACCCTGGCAAGCTTCAAAATATATATATATATATATATATATATATATATATATATATATATATATATATATATATATATATATATATATATATATATATTTATTTATTTATTTATTTATTTATTTATTTATTTATTTATTGATAAGATGTGATGTGACTTTAACATGGCAAATAAATGATCAAAGCAGGTGATCTTAATGGATTAGCTGACAAATGTACACACACTCAAACTCAATCTCATTTTTATCCTATCCTGGTGTTGGTGGGAATCAGCATCTCATCGGGGAATGACTCATCGTCCGAGTACGTCTTATGGTTGTCGAGGTTTCCTTTTATGTCTTATCCAACACCCATGTTCTCATGTGAATGGGTTTTCTGCTCTCTCCCATACCCCTGTCAACGACAAGATGGAGTGAGGTACTTAATGTTACCACAGATGTTTTGAAACATGCTGCAGCTGTTTTCAGTTCCTGCTTGTTCTTGGGGCACGTTGCCTTTAGTTTTGCCTTTACAAGGTGAAATGCATGCTCCGATGGATTTAGGTCAGGTGGTTGATTAGTGTTGGATTGGAGCACATATAAAAATATTTTTTAAAGTGTTGTAATTCCTACAGCGTTCAGTCAATTTCCATGTAAATACCATCAAATCCATTTCAACTTCCACATACTGTGGTAGACAGTCCTCACCAACGTTTTTCATCAATATGTAGTTTTTGTTTTTTTTCCAAAACGTAAACCAGCGTTCAGGAAATGGGAAAAAAATAAGTACACCCTCTAATTCAGTAACATGTAGAACCACCTTTAGCAACAATAACCTGAAGTAAACATTTTCTGTAGGAGTTTATCATATCTTTTTGGAGAAATTTTGACAATTTTTGACACCCAGTTTCTGAATGTTGGTTTACTTTTTAGGGGAAAATGACTGCATATACAAATCTACTATATATATATAACATATTTGCAACAACTTGGCCAATTACCCTATACAAAGTTCTTGGATGCTTTGTCATGTTTAATAGACGTTTAATGATTTCTAGGTTTCTTAGATTTCTTGTCAATTTATATTTAATAAATTGGTAACTGTACACTGGTGTAAATTAATAAACTACTACTAATAAGAAGATATTAATCATTATTATTAACTCAAAATAAAAAGTAGTATATAAACAATGATTATTATTAGTAGTAGTAGTAGTAGTAGCAATACACAAAGCTCTGTCCAGTTAAACAGGTTTTATCAGAAGACAAGTATTGACAGAGGGAACTTCCCTAAAATCCCATACAAATTCAAGCACACAGTGTAATTGTGTTATCATCAGTCACACTTTGCCTGAGGTGACAACAGTAAACAGTGAATGCTTTGACTGATAATCAGTTTGAATCCCTGACACATATGGAGGTTTTATAGAGAGATATAATACTTCAGCACTTCCTTTATTTATTCATGTGTATTCATTCTGAGATTCATTTCATTCGACTTCATTAACAATTACATACTGGTCGGGGTAGTGGTGTATCCGGACCCCATCCCTGTAACACTGGGAAATTCACGCCGGCTAGGATGCCACCATCACGCACACGCATGTTCACACCTATGGGTAATTTAGCGTAAATAATAACTAATACGTCTACCTGCATGTTTACACTGCACGGGAACTGGAGAGCCCAGAGGAAACCCATGCAAACACGTGGAGAACATGAGATCACGATTGAAACCATGACCCTGGAGCGGTAAAGTGGCAACACTACACCTGCTACAGGAACCATCATTCTGTTCTCATTAGCTACCTGATGTTTTTGGAGCTGATATATTCCTCAGAAGTAAAAATCACAAAGGAAAAACCCAGTCTACAGCTGCTGATACACTATAAGTAAAAGGTTTTGCTTCTGGTATCAGTGAAAATCAGCAGTGTTGATTTTAGTGTGAAGTATTCCCACACAGCTGACATGAGCTACTCCTACACATTTGCTTTGCTGATTAGCTCCACTGGTCGTTGTTGTTAATGTTACATATCCACCGTTATTATAACATGAACTACTTTAACGGGCTTTACAATGTAGTGCTACAAGCAGTGGGCTGACATTTCAAGATATATCTGTTACAGAATTAAGTTCCTCTTTGTGTTCCCTGAAAGCCGATCCAACTTTTTCTGTTGGTATCACTCTGATAACAATCCTCAGATTTGAAATGTTTTTTGTTTTGTTTTTTACCTTGTTATCTCAAGTCAGCACTCCTAGTCAGGTACTGCTTCAAATACATACAACCTAACACTTGGGAGTTTTTCTTCCATCTCCGCCTCTTGCATTAGCAGGATATCGTCCCCCCTCCACCTTCTCAAGTCAAAAGGCAAATTTCTTACAGCCTGAGAGAGAAATTCAGAAATTTAATAAACCTTGAAGAAACTAGGTCAAAATGGAGCTCACCAAACACTCACCAAACACTCACCAAACACACACCACTCAAACACCAAACATTCACCAAACACACACCACTCAAACACCAAACACTCACCAAACACACACCACTCAAACACCAAACACTCACCAAACACACACCACTCAAACACCAAACACACACCACTCAAACACCAAACACTCACCAAACACACACAACTCAAACAGCAAACACACACCACACAAACACCAAACACTCACCAAACACACACCACTCAAACACCAAACACTCACCAAACACACACCACTCAAACACCAAACACTCACCAAACACACACCACTCAAACACCAAACATTCACCAAACACACACCACTCAAACACCAAACACTCACCAAACACACACCACTCAAACACCAAACACTCACCAAACACACACTACTCAAACACCAAACACACACCACACACTCACCAAACACACACATCTCAAACAGCAAACACACACCACACAAACACCAAACACTCACCAAACACACACCATTCAAACACCAAACACTCACCAAACACACACCACTCAAACACCAAACACGCACCAAACATACACCACTCAAACACCAAACACTCACCAAACACACACCATTCAAACACCAAACATACACTACACACACACCACTCAAACACCAAACACTCACCAAACACTCACCAAACACACACCACTCAAACACCAAACACACACCACTCAAGCACCAAACACTCACCAAACACTCACCAAACACACGCCATTCAAACACCAAACATACACTAGACACACACCACTCAAACACCAAACACTCACCAAACACTCACCAAACACACACCACTCAAACACCAAACACACACCACTCAAGCACCAAACACTCACCAAACACACAACATTCAAACACCAAGCATACACTAGACACACACCACTCAAACACCAAACACTCACCAAACACACACCACTCAAACACCAAACACACACCACTCAAGCACCAAACACTCACCAAACACTCACCAAACACACACAATTCAAACAGCAAACACACACCACACAAACACCAAACACTCACCAAACACACCACTCAAACACCAAACACTCACCAAACACACACAACTCAAACAGCAAACACACACCACCCAAACACTAAATGCTCACCAAACACACACAACTCAAACACCAAACACACACCAAACATTTACCAAACACACATCACTCAAACACCAAACACTCACCAAACACTAATCACTCACCAAACACACACAACTCAAACACCAAACACTCGCTAAACACACACCACTCAAGCACCAAACACTCACCAAACACACACCACTAAACACCACCCAAACACTCACCAAACACACACAACTCAAACACCAAACACTCACCAAACACACACCACTCAAACACCAAACACTCACCAAACACACACCGCTAAACACCACTCAAATACCAAACACTCACCAAACACACACCACTCAAACACCAAACACTCACCAAACACACACCACTGAAACACCAAACACACACAACTCAAACACCAAACACTTACCCAGCATACACCACTCCAACAACAAACACCAAATTCACAGAAAACACTCACCACACACACACACACACACACACACACACACACACACACACACACACACACACACAGCATACCCACAATAGACTTCAGACATTCACCAAATGAAACTCAAAGACACACCAAATCTTTGCATACCAGTAAGTGCTGCTGGCATGTTAACACAAACACACATCAAACAAACATTAAACAGTCACCATACACATACTAAACTCACACCGAACATGCCAAAAACGCATCATATCAATCACATCAAACACACACCAAACACATATCAAACAAACAGTCCACATCCACCAAACACTCCCTACTCACCAAACACACCAAACACTCCAGACACACCAGATACACACACCAAACACACAGCAAACAGTACACATCCACCAAACACTCACCAAAGATATCATACAAACACCGTACACATGCCAAACACACACACACACACACACACACACACACACATCAAATACACATTATGCACACCAAACATGCACCAAATGCAACCCAAATGCACATCCCAAATACACATGAAATACATGTCAAACAAACTCCCAACACACACCAAACAAGCGACAAACTCACAGCAAATGCTCACCAAACACATCAAACACTAAACACGCGTGAAATGCACACCAAACACACATCAAACAAACAAGAAGAGTGGATTTCTTACTTTATCTTAAATCATCTTACTTTAAATGTTAAGAATACAGTTTTTATGTGTTTCTCTAATAGAAAGCAAAAGGAAAAAGGAAAAATTTGGGTTCATAATGAAGAAATAGAAGAGGTACATGAGTTTAATCATTTTTTAGGTGTTGTTTTAGATTCACAACTTAAATTTGACAAACATATAAAAAAGCTTTCAAAAATGGTAAGGATCAACCTCAACTGTTTTAAACTTATTAGACAATACATCGCAATTGAGGCAGCTCGTCTTGTCCCGTATTTCATACTGTATTACAGCTTGGACTCAAACAAGTGATTTCTTAACTAAAAAACATGAGATTTTGTATAATCGGGCTCTAAAAACAATGGTTAAAAAGCCAAACCCATGGTATCATTGTCATATTTCAAAAAAAAAAAATGGAATATGCTTAGTTTTACAAATCTAAAAAAATTTGTCATATATAAAATTTATTTTTAAATGTTTGCACAACAAGGCACCATCTGCTTTATGTAAATTGATAAAAAGACAGGATGACACAGGTAGGAGTACTGCGGGTGGAAACTGTAGGATTGATTTTCGTAGAACTACACAAGGACAAAGAGTCTTTTCTGTAAAGGGCTCCCAACTCTGGAACATGTTGCCAAATGAGTTTAAAACAGCACGTGATTTAATGCCTTTTACATTGATGGTAAAATGCTGGTTTCAAACAAACCAGATCTGTAAACATAATTACATTTTAAAATAAATTTAAAATTAAATTTAATAAATGTTGCTTTTAAACAGTTATTCATGTTACCAGGGTTGAAAGTATCCTTAAAATACGTACAGGTTATTTTGGTATATGTGTATAAATCATGTGCTACATTAGTTAATAGTTTTATTTTATGATTAGCAGTTTTTAATTTTTTAAAAATTTTTTAGAAAAGCCTTTCTAGGGACCCGAGATGCAAATTAGCTCATGCCATACTCTCGATGTGCAATACATATTTTCCAGCTGTTGACTGGAATCATGTTTTTTGTACTGTCCCTATTCAAATAAACTTAAATTTTTTTTAAAAAAAAGGCCTTTAGAAGCAACAAACAAACCATAAAAGTAAAAGAAAACTGAGATATTAACAGCTTTAAGGTTACAGACAGATTCATCTATAATCTGTGGTATAAAATCTCTTTCTCTCCTTTTTTTGTGATAAAATAGCTAAAGAAAAACGTAGAAATTAATCCATAGAGTCAGTCTTAGCAGGATATCCCCCGCTGTTATGTAACAGTGGGATGGCTTAAACCAGAAATGTTTTTTTTTCCCTCTTACTTTGTTTCTTTTTTTTTTTTTTTTTAATTAAATATGACACTGGAACACGGTGAAAAAACGCAGCTGTAGAAATGTCAGCTCTGTAAGCATGTGGGAGTTCTGGCTCTGACATGAAATTAATGATAAAATTATCAATTGCCAATCTATGATGACCCAAGAAATTCCAGAAGAGACTGGAAAGTTGTTGAAATACAACCCCATTTCCATAAAAGTTGGGAATTTGTTTCCCTAAAATGCAATAAAAACAAAAATCTGTGATTTCTCAAGTCTCTTGAAACTTTCATGTCAACTGACAAAAGTACAAAGAAAAGATATTCAGTATTTTCACTGACCAACTTAATTGTATTTTGTAAATATAAACAAATTTAGAATTTGATGCCTTCAACACACTCAAAAAAAGTTGGGACAGAGGTATGTTTACCACTGTGTTACATCACCCTTCCTTTTAATGACACTTTTTAATGGTTTGGGAACTGAGGATACTAATTGTTGCAGTTTTGCAAGTGGAATTTTTGCCCATTCTTGCTTGATACAAGACTTCAGCTGCTCAACAGTCCTTGGTCACCATTGTCTGATTCTCCTTTTCATGATGCGCCATAGGAGACAGATCTGGACTGCTGGCAGGCCAGTCGAGCACACGCACTCTGTGTCCACGAAGCCACGCTGTTGTAGCATGTGCAGAATGAGGCCTGGCATTGTCCTGCCTGGGACAAGACGTTGCCTTGATGGCAGCATATGTCTCTCTAAAATCCCAACAAACGCCTCTATGTCAGTGGTACTTTCACACATATGCAAGTCACCCATGCCGTGGGCACTGATGAATCTCCATACCATCACAGATGCTGGCTTTTGCATCTTTCACTTATAACAGTCTGGTTGGTCTTTTTCATCTTTGGCACAGAGAACTCGGCGTCCATTTTTCCCGAAAACGAGCTGAAACATGGACTCATCTGACCACAGCACACGTTTCCACTGCCTTTCAGTCCATCTGAGATGAGCTCGAGCCCAGAGAACTCGACAGCGTTTCTGCATAGAGTTGACATGTGGTTTCCGCCTTGCGTAATAGAGTTTCGGGTCGCATTTCTGGATGCAGCGGCAGACTGTGTTAAGTGACAACGGTTTTCCGAAGTACTCCCGAGCCCAGGTGGTTATATTTATTATATGTAGTTATATTGAGGGCTCGAAGGGTACGCACATTCAACAGTGGTTTCCGGCCTTGCCCTTTACGCAATGAGATTTCTCAGGATTCCCTGAATCTTTTCACAATATTATGCACTGTAGATGGTGAAAGACCTAAATTCTTTGCAATCTTGCATTGAGCAATGTTCTTTTTGAACTGACTGACAATTCTCTCACACAAAATGTTTGGCACAAAGTGGTGAGAAACGACCCATCCTTGCTTGCAAAGACTGAGCTTTTGGTGGATGCTCCTTTTATGCCCAATCCTGATACCCTCCCCTGTTACCAATTAACCTGGTCCTCCAAAATGGTGTTACTTGAATATTCTATAAACTTTTCAGTCTTATTTAGCCTCTGTCCCAACTTTTTTTTGAGTGTGTTGAAGGCATCAAATTCTAAATTTGTTTACATTTACAAAATACAATTAAGTTGGTCAGTGAAAACATTGAATATATTTTCTTTGTACTTTTGTCAGTTAAAGTTTGACAAATCTTGACTTGACAAATCACAGATTTTTGTTTTTTCTGCATTTTAGAAAAAATCCCAACTTTTACGGGAATGGGGTTGTATGTTGAAAGGGTGAAAATGTCATTTCCAAGGCTCTGGGACTGCAGCAAAGCACAATGAGAGCCGTTATCTTCAAATGGGAAAAAAAAAGTTCGAAAAGTGGTAAATCTTTTCAGAAAGGTCCAGCCTATGAACATTCCTCCAACAGCACATCGATGACTCATCCAGAAAGTCACAACAGAACCCAGACAAAATCTAAGAAACTACATGCCTCTCTTGCCTCAGATAAGGTCAGTGTTCATGATTCTACCATTAGAAAGTGACAGGGCAAAATGGTATCCATGGGAGAGTTGCAAGGAGAAGACCACTGGTAATCAAGAGGAACATAAAGGCTTGTCTCACATTTGCCAAAATAAACAGCAACTTACATTTATACAAGT
Organism: Cranoglanis bouderius; assembly: GCA_023630585.1. Lineage (NCBI taxonomy): Eukaryota > Metazoa > Chordata > Actinopteri > Siluriformes > Cranoglanididae > Cranoglanis > Cranoglanis bouderius. The sequence continues at coordinate 1,951,550 of CM042549.1, forward strand.
GAGCAGTTGAGAGTTAAGGGCCTTGCTCAAGGGCCCAACAGTGGCAGCTTGGCAGTGCTGGGATTTGACCATGACCTTTTGATTTGTAGTCCAAAATCTTAACCACTGAGCTATCACCGACATACATGACATACAACAGTCAAACATGATGGTGGTAGTGTGATATGACAGCTTGTCATAATAGATGAAAACATAAATTCTGCTCTCTACTGAGATATCCTGAAGGAGAATGTCTGGTCATTGGTCCATGATCTGGGTTATGCAGCCAGACAACAATCAGAACCACAAGAGCAAGTCCACCTCTGAATGGCTCAAAAGAATAAATTCAAGGTACCATATTCAAAGTCCTAATTGAACGTCATTGAGATGCTTAGATAAGTACTTAATGCTTGAAAGCTCTCCAATGTGGCTGAATTGAAGAATGTCTGCAAAGAAGAGTCAGCCAAGAGTCATCCAGTTGCTGCTGCTAAAGCTGGCACAACCAGTTTTTAAGTTTAGGGAGCCAACTACATTTTCCACATGGGAGATATACAGGTGTTGCATAACCTTTTTACTTCAATAAATGAAATAAACTCTTTTTTACAGCACTGTATATATTGTAAAAGTTGCTTTACATTTTCTGGCAGTGTGAAATTTTCTCATAGTCTCCAGTGAACCAGATTCAAGCACATGACAACTTACTGGAAAGAGCCATGTTACCAACACAATTGTAACTTGTATAAATAGAAAAACAGAAATAACTGAAAAAGGGTGTGTTATTGTTTTGTTTTTGTTTTCCCTCTTTCTCGGCCTGATGCAGCATGTTCTCACTATGGGCTGCTGAGCTCGTCACACAAACTGGGAAATACTGGGGGTTTCCCTAAATGTAAAAAAAAATAATAATAAAAAAAATAAAAAATAAAAAAAAACCTGCCAGCACAAGCTTCAAGAGAATGGGCATGCTTTTCAGAGAGAACACAGAACAGAAATTTACAATAACCTTGTCGCATAAGTGTGCACCCCCTTTATAATTGGGGCGTGGCTGTCTTCAGAATGAAGACATTCACATTCAATCTTAAGTTCAAAAGTAATTATCATACAGCTGTCTTACCAGGGAGGCTGCCAAGAGACCTGTGGCAACATTAAAGGAGCTGCAGGAATATCTGACAAGTACTGATTACTCTCTGCATGTGGCAACAATCTCTCATATTCTTCAAATGTCTGGGCTATTGGGTAGGGTGATCAGCTGTGGTCATTTTGATTAGCTCATCATGAAAAGAGATTTCCTGGAGCATTTTTCAGTCCCTGGTAGTGCAACTGAAGCAAACAATCAACTATGGGTGGCAAAGCACTGTCAAAAGATCTCCGGGATAAAGTTGTGGACAGGCACACGTCAGGAGATGGATACAAAAAAAAGTTAGAGAATCAATGCCTAGAAGCACAGTGAAGTCTATTATTAAGAAGGTTTTTGGTACAACACAGACACTCCCTGGATCAGGACGTCGCTCCAAACTGGATGAAAGAGCCAGGAGGTAACTGGTCAGAGAGGCTAACAAGAGGCCTACAGCAACTCTGAAGCAGTTGCAGGAATTTATGACAAAGAGTGGTCATTGTGTGCATGTGACAACAATATCACAAATTCTCCACAAATGTGGCTTATATGGGAGGGTTGAATGAAAAAAGCCACCCACGACTGAGCTTGCACCTTGAAGATTCTGAGGCCACATGGAAAAAGGTGTTATGGTCAGATGAGACTAAAATTGAATTATTTGGCCTCAACACCAAACGATATGTCTGGCGGAAATCCAATACAGCTCACCATCCAAATAACACCATTCCTACAGTAAAGCATGGAGGTGGTAATATCCTGTTATGGGGGTGTTTCTCTGCAGCAGGGACTGGAGCACTTGTCAGGATAGAAGGAAAATGGATGGGGCAAAATACCATCAAATTCTTGAGGAAAATCTGCTGCCCTCTGCCAGAAAGTTGTCAATGGGAAGAAGATTTACCTTCCAACATGACAATGACAGAAAAAGCACACAGCAAAACTGACCACACAGTGGTTGAAGGAGAAAAAGGTGAATGTCCTTGCATGTCCTAGTCAGAACCCAGACTTAAACCCCATTGAAAATCTGTGGAATGACTTGAACACTGCAGTCCACAAACGGTCCCCATCAAATTTAACTGAACTTGAGCAGTTCTCCAAAGAAGAGTGGGCAAATATTGCAAAGTCTAGATGTGCAAAGTTAGTTGACATATTCCAACAGACTAAAGGCTGTAATTAAAGCAAAAGGTGGTTCAAAAAAAAAATACTGACACAAGGGGGTGATCCTTTTTCCAACTCAGTGTTTCTGTTTTTTAATTTTTATTTTTTTTCTGACATGTTGGTGTTATATCTTTCATTTGGATATTATAAGTTGCACTGAGTAAATACAGCTGGATAAAACAAAAACTGTGTCCGTCTACATTTTAGGCTGAAAAGTAACAGCATGTGATTATTTTAAAGGGGGGTGATTCTTTTCTATACCCACTGTATGTGGCAAAATGTGTTATGGTCTGACGAGACCAATTCCAAAAGGTAAAATAATTCCAGAATTCCAAAAGTTATGTCTGGTGCAAAAAAAAAAACAAAAAAAAAAAACAAAAAAAGAACACCATCACCAAGAGAACACCATACCCACGGTGAAGCATGGTGGTGGCAGCATCATGCTTTAGGACTGCTTTTCATCAGCCAGAACTGGGGCTTTTATTACAGTGGAGTGAATCATAAATAGCTATAAAATCCAGTCGATTTTAATGGAAAACCTTCAGGCATCTGCTAGTAAGCCGCAGAGGAAAGGGAATTTCACGTTTCAGCACGACAGTGACCCAAATCATGCATCCGAATCAACAAAGGAACGGCTTAACCAAAAGATCAGTGTTTTTGAATGACCTAGCCAGAGCCCACACCCGAATCCGACTTTAAAAAATCTGTGGGGCGACCTGAAGTGGGCAGTGCACAGGAGATGCTTTTACAATTTGTCAGATCTGGAATGTTTTTGCAAGAAAGAGTGTGAAAATATTGCCAAGTTAAGATGTGACATGCTGATCGACTCTTAGCCAAAAAGACTGAGTGGTGTAATAAAGTCAAAAGGTGCTTCGACAAAGTATCAGTTTAGGGGACTGGAACACTTGTGCAACCAGGTTATTGTACGTTTTTTATTAGTATTTTTTATTAGTAATTTGTTTTTCGTTAGAAAAGTGTCTGATTTAATTACTGTCTGATGAATGAAGTTTTTCACTTAATTTGTATACTTTGCAATTTCATGTAAAAGGTGGGAAAAGTTCTGATATAATTTATCTTGGTGTCATTCTTTTACTTCACAAAAACCTGCTATTTTAACAGGGGTGTGTAAACTTTTTATATCCATTGTATGCATGTACAGTATATATTCCATAAGGAAGGAACTGCAATTTGCCAACAAAGTACATTTTGTATCCATTACTGTACATATTACAAAACTGTTTCCTGCATACTTGATTTACACCTACAATAAATACCCTATTGGTGCTTCACTTTACAAATTACAAAATTATTTTATGCACATTGTTCTTAGTGTAACCACATAATAAGTTTTCGAAATGATTTTTTCCAAGGAAAATAAGCATGTGCAGGACACTTTTCTCTGAAATTCTGATTTTTCTCATAGCCCCATAGTATCCAGTCAATCAGAGTAAAGCACATAATAACTTACTGGAAAGAGCCACATTACCAATACCATTACCAGTAGCTTATATAAATAGAAAAACAGAAGTAACTGAAAAAGGGTGTGTTATTGTTTTGTTTTTTTCCCCCTGAACATTTTCCACTCAGCGTGATGCAGCATATTCTCGTTATGGGCTCCTGGGCTCATCACACATCTTGGGAAGTACTGGGAGGTTCCCTGAATTTAAACAAAATAGTCTCACTGCCAGCACAAGCTTCAAGAGAATGGGCATGTTTTTCAGGGAGAACAGACTAAGTCAAAAGTAAGATATGTACAGTGGTGCTTAAAAATGTTTGAGAACCCTTTAGAAGTTTCTATATTTCTAAATATGAGCTAAAACATAATCAGATTTTCACACAAGACCTAAAAGTAGATAAAGAGAACCTAATTAAACAAAAGCCAGGTGTTTTCAATCAGTGGGATGATAATCAGGTGTGAGTGAGCGACCTGTTTTATTTAAATAACAGGTGTCTATCAAAGATTTCTGAAGGAAATTCTAAAGGAAAATGTCAGGACATCTGTCCATGAACTGAATCTCAAGAGAAAGTTAATGTTTTGGAATGGCCAAGTCAAAGTCCTGGCCTTAGTCCAATAGAAAAGTTGTGGAAGGACTTGAAGCAAGCAGGTCATTTGAGGAAACCCTCCAACATCCCAGAGTTGAAGCTGTTCTCAATAAATATACCAATATTATAACCAATTATAATATTTTTGTCTCATTTGTTTAACTTGGTTCACTTTATCTACTTTTAGAACTTTTGTAAAAATCTGATGACGTTTTAGGTCTAATTTATGCAGCAATATAGACAATTTTAAAGGGTTCACAAACTTTCAAGAACCACTGTATCTACAGTACAGTATATATTGCATAAGGAAGGAACACAAATTTGCCGACAATTACATTTTGTATCCATTTATAGTTACTTTTAATGTTGTGGAATGTACATAAATCAAGGTAGTTCCTGTTATCACTTGCGTTATAGCGGCTATAAACACTCATTCCGTCACCAGCCTGTCTCTCTTTTCCTCTCTTGAAATTAATAAGACAAAAAAAAATTCGGCTTGTCATGTTACTGAAAAAGCTCAAAGCGTAAACTCCTTCCGATGACTGTTACAAAGTGCTGACACTGGAGACTCCTTCCATTAAATGTTAAATAAATGTCTCTTTACAGAAAACTTCACTGCATCAACAATTACAGATGCTTCTCTTTGTTAAATAGCAAAGAATCAAGTCACCATACAGAATCACTTACATACAGGCACTTATTAGATAGTATTGGCACCTGCTAGCACCCGATGGACTGTTAAAATAAAAATACATCAAGGCCAGAGACATTAGTCACGACATCTTGCATCCATCATTTGCGCAATTCTTTGCATTCCTGTGTAATTCTTATGTCTAGTCTTGCCCTACACTGTCTAGCCTTGTATATAGAAGTCACTGCATTTAGCATTTGCATCTCTCACTAAGGATTAGTAATGTCTGGGTTTGTTTGATTCAGACCTTCTTTTGAAATCTAGTCTCCTGATCTTGCCCTTTTTATGTTTATTGTTCCTTGCTTTATCTTCCCTTGTGTTTCCAGTTCAGTTTACTTTAGTCTGTTAATCTCGATTTACCATGGATTTGTGTTTCTAAACAATATTCTCTGATTTACAACCCCAATACATTTTCACACAGGTCCAGTTGGTATTGGATATCACTTGTGCTTCAATAAATACAACCCCAATTCCAAAAAAGTCGGGACGCTGTGTAAAATGTAAATGAAAACAGAATGCAATGATTTGCAAATCTCATAAACCCATATGTTATTCACAATAGAACACAGAAAGCATATCAAATGTTTAAACTGAGGAAATGTACCATTTTAAGAAATAAATAAATTAATTTTTAATTTCATGGCAGCAACACGTCTCAAAAAAGTTGGGACGGGGCAACAAAAGGCTGGAAAAGTGAGTGTTACTAAAAAGAAACAGCTGGAGGAACATTTTGCATCTAATTAGGTTAATTGGCAATAGGTCACTAACATGATCGGGTATAAAAAGAGTATCTTAGAGAGGCAGAGTCTCTCAGAAGTAAAGATGGGATGGAATCTGGATGGAAGCATATGTTGCTCTAAAACCTGTATATACCTTTCAGCATTGATGGTGCCTTTCCATAGGCACTAATACACCACCATACCATCAGAGATGCAGGCTTTTGAACTGAGTGCTGATAAAAAGCCAGATGGTCCCTCTCCTCTTTAGTCCTCTTTAGTTTAGAGGACACGGCATCCATGGTTTCCAAAAAGAATTTCGAATTTCGATTCGTCTGACCACAGAACAGTTTTCCACTTTGCTTCAGTCCATTTTAAATGAGCTTCGGCCCAGAGAAGACAGCAGCGTTTCTGGATCATGTTCACATATGGCTTCTTCTTTGCATGATAGAGCTTTAACCTGCATTTGTGGATGGCACGGCGAACTGTGTTCACAGACAGTGAGTTCTGGAGGTGTTTCTGAGCCCATGCAGTGATTTCCATTACAGAATCAGGCCTGTTTTTAATGCAGTGCCGCCTGAGGGCCCGAAGATCACGGGTATGCAATATTGATTTTCGCCCTTATCCCTTGCGCACGGCGAGTTCTCCAGATTCTCGGAATCTTTTGACGATATTATGTACTGTAGATGATGAGACATTCAAAGTCTTTGCAATTTTACGTTGAGGAACATTATTCTGAAATTGTTCCACAAATTGTTTTTGTTGCGCAGTTTTTCACAGATTGGTGAACCTCTGCCCATCTTTACTTCTGAGAGACTCTGCCTCTCTAAGATACTCTTTTTATACCCAATCATATTACTGACCTGTTGCAAATTAACCTCCAGCTGTTTCTTTTTATTAACACTTACTTTTCAAGCCTTTTGTTGTCCCGTCCCAACTTTTTGGAGACGTGCTGCGGTCATCAAATTCAAAATTACCTTATTTTTTTTTCTTAAAACGGTACATTTCCTCAGTTTAAACATTTGATATGTTTTCTATGTTCTATTGTGAATAACATATGGGTTTATGATATTTGCAAATCATTGCATTCTGTTTTTATTTACATTTTACACAGCGTCCCAACTTTTTTTGGAATTGGGGTTGTAGTTTATAAATCCTGTAGCACACATTTTATCTCAGCTTATATGAAATAATTGAAAGCCACATGTTGCATAGAGTATGGTGAGAGTTATGGACAAACAGTATCAGGGTCGAACAGACATTTAAACCCAGAGATCCAGATGAGCAGCATGTCATATCCCAAACAGGAGATTACTCATCTTTACACTTCATTTGCCAAACAAGAAAGCTAAACAGCTGGATAGTTTGCTCAAACAACCTAAAAAAATGTCCACTCATAAATTAATAACAGATTCCTTCTTAGCAACAAGCCATGCTAATATCAATACAATATTTTTCAGCATTCTTCCTAAACCCCTGTGAATATTAATTTTTATAGCACTTCCAGTGTAATGCTAAGATTGTTGGCTAGCAACAGTTTGCTTTCCCCTGCAAATATGCTCTGTGATCTGGCTGCTTTTCTTCCTTTAAACATCAGAAAAGGGAACTATTTTACTCCAGGTATCATTACTGTTAAATAGACTCCAGATCCACCGAACTCTGACCCAGATAAAGTGCTTACTCAAGTTGAATAAATTAATAAATAAATGAGGAGCAGTACAGGATGATGTGGTCCCAATGAATTTACATTTGCAGTAAAATATGTTGGCTTTCATTTAGTGTTACACTACAGGAATCGTAAATTCAACAAATTTGTGGTCAGCGACACTCAGGACAGGACCGAACATCTGATTTCATGTCTAAGCCATTAGTACAGACAATATTAAGTGTGTGTGAGTGTTTTTGGATGTTTATATAGTGCACATTTAATATGTGTACTTATTTTTGAATGTTTTTCAAGTGTGCCTGTGATGATATAAGCATGAGGTCTACACCATGATAAACTAGTACTGTAGCTATGTTCAGGCCCACTATAAATTAATGCAATTTCAGTTCAGGGTGCAGCAATACAATAAGAAAATATAATCATATATATTATATATATTCTGCCACCACCACCCCTCTTCAGAGGACCATTGAAGAGGGGAGGGGGAGATAATAAATAACTGTACATTTGAAGGTTGAGTGGTGGGTGTAGGCGGTAACAGATATGACAGTGGACGTAACACAGATGCGACAGTAGGTGTAATTAGTAGATTAGGATGGGGGGAGGGGAAAGAAAGAAAGAAAGAAAGAAAGAAAGAAAGAAAGAAAGAAAGAAAGAAAGAAAGAAAGAATACAAAGTGTAGTGATTGTAATGAATTGAAATATATAATATTAATATATAAGACCATCTTTCTAGATTCTGTGTATGGTACATGTGTGCATGTGTAATTTAGTTTGTGTGTTTGTGAATATTATGCTAGTTGGACATTTATTTATTGTATTTATTAAGTGTTCGATTTATCTAACACATTTCTAACACTCAAAGTATGTAAGGTGGGCTGCAAAAGAAAAGAAAAAAACAGAAAAAGAAAAAGTAGTAGTAAAGTAGGAGTCGAAAAAGAATTATGAGGTCTCTGTATTTTGATGCCAACTGTAATAATGTCGTGGAAATACATGAAAAAGAGACTCCTGTCTGAGAGCCCTATTATAGATGCAGACATGTGGGTGGATTTATGGACCATCAGAACAGTCACATGTCTGACGGGTCTGAACTGACTCAGTTTTTCTCAAAATCATGTGACTGGAATGACAATTCTCCCTATTTAGACCGTGTAAAAATACCACAGGAGTTTGTGTGTGTGTGTGTGTGTGTGTGTGTGTGTGTGTGTGTGTGTGTGTAAAATGATGTACCATTTTAAACTAGACCCTGTTACTGTGTATAATAATTATAGCAATAATAACGTGAGATCAACATTTTAAATTTAAACTTAAATCGTTTAAATTTAAAGAACATAAACTGAGATAATAAATTCAAGTTCGTTTTTTTTAATAAAAAGTGCAGTTTTTTTTATTCAGATGTTCTCCAAATTGATAAGACACTTAAATAAAGAAATATTAGTTCAAATAAATATACTATACAATACATTCACATACATATGTGTACCATGTTAGTGTATAAGTAAAATATCAGGAAACATTCACTGATAGAATTTAAATAAAAAAAATATATATATATATATATATATATATATATATATATATATATATATATACACACAACTTTTGGCATGACTCTATGAAATTAGTTCTGTAAAATTTACAGAGAACCTAAAAGAGATCCAGAATGAAATGATCTCCGTTTAAATGCCGATGTTTGAAGTTGTTATGAAGGAGGGTTAGGGTTAGCGTTAGAGTTAGGGTTAGCTGTGTTGTAGTGACGTGAGCATATACGAATACATGATTCACGTTATTGAGTAGATCAATAACAGACACAAATACAGATACAAATAAGAAATTACATTTTTAGATTATTGCAGGCAAGTCCAAACAACAACACCACCGCCACTGTATAAACGTACGAACTGGAGTGATGTAGCTGAGGTTGAGGAACTATCAGAGTAAAAATGCATACATCATGCTGACATTTCTACATCTGTGGTGTTTGTTTGTTGTTCCACTGTCTCTAGGAGCAGAGTGGGTTAGGTCGGCTGTTGAAACTTTTAACCGGTTCTTGTTTTTTTGGGAAACCAGAAAAAAAAAGTAAAGTTGTGTCCTATTTTCAAGTCTGAAGTCTTCAGTTAATGATCGTGACTGATAAACAGAGTTTGTTTGGACTTAGAGCAACCGCATTCCGGATGATGCATTAGTCCAGTAGTGATCAGATACGGATCTTAACTTGGATCCTAGACTAAATGAGAAAACAGACAATGCTTTAATAACATATCTGTTAAAAACACAACCCCACCCCCCATTCACACCAATATGATAGTTTACCTAGAAATTTTTTTTTTTTTTTAAATATGTTAGACATCTGTAAGAGCGGCTGAGATAAAGCGGAGGAAATCACAACTTAACACTGATCGTAACACTCTTTCCTGTGCAAGTTCTCCCACCATATGTGACAGCCACTAAAACTTCCTTTTACAAGGGAAAACCGGAAGCCTCTGCACATGTTCCTCACCTCTCCTCCGCATCTATTTTCTTCACTTCTTAACCCATTGCCTTGTTCTTTGCCCTCCTCCCTGACTGCTGATGACTTTGCAACAGTGGTCACCAACCCTGTTCCTGGAGATCTATCTTCCTGAAGACCTTAGCTCTTAGCCCACCTGACCATCTAATCATTGCCTTAAGAAGTTCTTGATCAACTAAAAGAGGTGTGTTAGCTTTTAGTTGGAGTTGAAACATGCAGGAAGGTAGATCTCAAGTTGCTTTGCCACTTTCTTTGATGAAAAGATTAGTCAGATATGCCAGTCCCTCACTCCTACCCCTATTCCTACACTACTACACTTTTACTGGCAGTCTAAAAATAAACTGCCTTCAAGTAAAACTACTTATAAAAATAATTACTCAAGTAACAGTAAAAGTAATAATGTTAATAATTACTTAAGTAAGAGTAATTAAGTATCCAATGAGAAAAGTACTCTAGTAGCAAGTTACTAGTTACTTCAGATCTGATTAAAATGAAGGGAAAATCCTGAATATAGGTGTGATGGTCAGGGTGCACATACTTTTGGCCGTATAGTGTAGGCTGTATATGACAAAGGGATGTGTAAAAGTCCTTCCTGCACATACAGTAGTGCTAAATAAGGAGTTAAAAGGTCATTTGGGATTCAGTTTATCTGCTGGATTGTTGCTACCTCAGACTGTCAGGGATTCTCCATCAGTCAGTATTATTACATATATTATTACATCTATCAGTCGGATGTGTCAGATGTCTTCTGGCGACAACCCTGCACTTCTCCATCACTATCAGCATCGTTGGAATCGAATCACTGGAATCGAATCACACCTCTTGAGCCGTGTCACTGTGACTTCAATGAATTGATGTGCATATACGACCAAAAGTTTGTGACCACATGACCATCACACCTATATGTCCCATATGTGTTGAACATCCCATTCCAGATTTAGTTCCGTCCACTCCTTCTGGGAAAGGCTTTCCACTAGATTTTCCATTCATCTACATGAGCATTAGTGAGGTCAGGCACTGATGTTGGGATGTCGAGGAGGCTCCAGTTCAGGGCTCTTGTGTTCTGTGTTCACTCGAGTTCTTCCACCTTCTTCCAACCTTTACACACCATGTCTTCATGGAGCTCGCTTTGTGCAACAGGTGTGGAACAGGTTTGGGCCTCTGAGTTCCAGTGAATGGAAATATTAATACTACAGCCTACAAAGACTTTCTGTACAATTGTGTGCTTCCAACTTTGTGGCAACAGTTTGGGGAAGAAGCACGTATGGTTTAATGGTCAGGTGTCCACATATACTTTTGGCCATATAGTGTATTTCCTGCATCTAATATAAAGCCAGACTTTTATAAATAGAGGTTTATGTTCATTTGAATGTGCGCACTCCTTTCGTCCACACTTATAGTGTACTTCTTATGTTTTTGATGAACATGTTTTTTGTTAACTTTTAAACCTAGCCTTTTGAAGCAGGAAACATTGCTTTGGTATTTGCTTTTGAAAGGAATGTGAGAGAGGAAATTAATTTATCAGAAAGAACGTGGGAAATTCAACCCCCTTGGCAATAAAAGTCTGAAATCAAATCTATCACCACAGGAACATACACAGACACATGCCTACTCGAAAATGCCACACATTTTACAAGCGCTTGTGTTTTACTGCCTATTTCCGTGCTTTTTAAATTACACTTAGATCATTGCTGATGAAATTGTGGACTGGAACAATAAACAGTGCTTGTCAATGCTTATCACGGTTATCTGTGATACTTGACTGCTAAGAGCTGCTGAGGAGAACAGACTGTAAATAGGTGAAAGGGCAGGTTACATTAAAAAGGCCTGTAGAGATACAGCTGAGAAAAATGATTTATTAACCTGCGCCTAAAGTGTGTGAGCAGACTGTCTAACCTTAAGTGTGCTTTAAAAGAGTTCAAATACAGCGGTCACGTTAGCGCCCAAATCCGTGCAGGACTACACTACCCATCAAGTGAAAGTGACATGTGAAGGCCAATGTATGGTGACCCATACTTGGAATTTGTCCTCTGCATTTAACCCATCCAAGTTAGTGCACACACATTAGGAGTTGTGAACACACACACACTACAAACCATGAACACACCTGGAGCAGTGGGCAGCCATTTTTGCTGTGGCGCCCAGGGAGCAGTTGAGGGTTAAGGGCCTTGCTCAAGTGCCCAACAGTGGCAGCTTGGCGGTGCTGGGATTTGACCTCACGACCTTCCGATCAGTAGCCCAATTTCTTAACCACTGAGCTGCCACCGCCCCGGAACATCACATGACCCTACACCTGGTCTTGATGGCGCCTAATCCTGGTGTTCGTATGTTAATTTGTTTAGCGTTTGTTTAATGTTACCTGGTGTCTGTGTGTTGCTCGCCTCGTATCCGTAGGCTCCTAGTTTTTGTATTGTTTATTTTTGCACTATAAATAAACTGCTTGCACTTGCACCTGTCTCCAGTCCCTGACAATAGCAAATGGGAGGCATCACTTCAGGAACACTTTGTGCATGTGATGCAAGTCCAATTAAATAAAATTCCTCATTCGTGAAGGTCTGGATAAGTGACTATATGACAGAATGGTGATGACAGTACCCTCTTAATGCTTAACCGTTAATGTTAGTCATGGCTATAAGTACATAAGTCAATTACATTTTTGTTCCACTCAAGGCCTCTTTTATAGAAAGTGCGACCAATCCCCCACCCAAAAAAAACACATTTTTTCTCCAAACTTCTGAATCACAGGGCAGAGTAGCACACTCGAAGGAAAGCATTATCTGCCCTGACATCCTCCCCACCCACTTCCACACCCCACCCATAATTTTTCTCCCAAACTGGATCACTGGATCATCTGGTTATCTGTTATTTGTTTTCTAGCAAATGGTTCTGTTTCCCAAAACATAAATCAGTCCATACAAGGACTGAAAACTCCATTTCAGAGGTTTTTTCTTTTGTGAAAGTAGACAAAGATTACCAAATTAAACAAATGAGACAAAAATATTATACTTGGTCATTCATTTACTGAAATGATCCAATATTATATATCTGTGAGTGGCAAATGTATGTGAACCTCCTGGATTAGCAGTTAATTTGAAGGTGAAATTAGCGTCAGGTGTTGTCAATCAATGGGATGACAATCAGGCGTGAGTGAGCGCCCTGTTTTATTTAAAGAACAGGGATCTATAATAGTCTGGTCTTCACAACACATGATGCACACGTGGAAGTGTATCGTTGCATGAACAAAGGAGATTTCCGAGGACCTCAGAAAAAGAGTTGTTGATGCTCATCAGGCTGGAAAAGTTTACAGAATGATCTGTAAAGAGTTAAGATTAAACAAAGATCACTCCAAGAGCAAGACGTGTAATAGTCCACGAGGTCACAAAGGAACCCAGGGTAACTTCTAAGCAACTAAAGGCCTCTCTCACATTTGGTTAATGTTAATGTTCATGAGCCCACCATCAGGAGAACACTGAACAACAATGGTGTGCATGGTAGGGTTGCAAGGAGAAAGCCACTGCTCTCCAAAAAGAACATTGCTGCCTGTCTGCAGTTTGCTAAAGATCATATGGACAAGCCAGAAGGCTATTGGGAAAATGTTTTGTGGATGGATGAGACCAAAGTAGAACTTTTTGGTTTAAATAAGAAGCGTAATGTTTGGAGAAAGGAAAAACACTGCATTCCGGCATAAGAACCATATGTCATCTGTGAAACATGGTGGTGGTAGTATCATGGTTTGGGCCTGTTTTACTGCATCTGGGCCAGGACGGCTTGCCACCATTGACGGAACAATGAATTCTGAAGTATACCAGCGAATTCTAAAGGAAAATGTCAGGACATCTGTCCATGAACTGAATCTCAAGAGATTCAGTGGGTCCTGCAGAAAGACAACGACCCTAATCACACAAGTCGTTCTACCAAAGAACGGTTAAATAAGAATAAAGTTAATGTTTTGGAATGGCCAAGTCAAAGTCCTGACCTTAATCCAATAGAAATGTTGTGGAACGACCTGAAGAGCAAGCAGTTCATGTGAGGAAACCCACCAACATCCCAGAGTTGAAGCTGTTCTGTACTGAGGAACGGGATAAAATTCCTCCAAGCCGATGTGCAGGACCGATCAACAGTTACCGCAAACATTTAGTTGCAGTTATTGCTGCACAAGGGGGTCACACCAGATACCGAAAGCAAAGGTTCACATACTTTTGCCACTCACAGATATGTAATACTGGAACATTTTCCTCAATAAATAGATGACCAAGTGTAATACTTTTGTCTCATTTGTTTAAATGGGTTCTCTTTATCTACTTTTAGGACTTGTGTGAACATCTGATGATATTTTAGGGCATATTTATCCAGAAATATAACAATTCTAAAGGGTTTACAAACTTTCAAGCACCACTGTAGATGTGGACTGCAAATTTGAGTTGTTGTTTTTTTTTTTTGTTGTTGTTTACATGTAATTCAGGTCATCACAATCAGCGAACTCAGTTCCCCAGAACACAGCACGGCCTACAAACATGGCCGCCACAGACTACACATCTCAAGATACACCTTTTGCACCTTATCACGTTCACAGTCACCTGACTTCTGAACCACACACACCTGACACCGATCACCACCGGCACTATATACTGGAAACACACTTTGTTTGTTGCATTCGACTTTACCAAGCCTTATATTTCTGTGTTCGCGGTTCTGTTTTCTTGGCTTTTGCTAGCTTCTTGGTTTTCATGTTTTGCCTTAGCCTTGGTTACTCTGTTACCTAATTCTGTTTGCCTAATCTTGACCTAACGTTCTTTGGATTCGCCCACCTGCATTTCGTTATAATAATGCTCAGCTGCAACTGTATTCATCTCGGCCTGCTATGTTATGACAATGACTGTGCGTTATCTCTGGGCTTTGGTCCTGGCATCTCTATTTTTTTGGCTCGAATTCACAAGATTTCAGTCTTGTTTTCGGCTGCACACGCCCTCCATTTGTTTAGTTAGAACTTGCAAGAAAAACAAGAATGTGTGAAAGAAGCCGAAAGGTAAACTATTATTTTCTGGAGGCAGTGTGAGAAGAATGTGTATATGTTGTTAAGGAGGCTTAAATCAAAGCTTCCATTACACACCAACATCTATAGAAGTATGCGACTGATACTGGTAAGAAAAAATATATATATATATATACGTATATATAACAGCGAGACTGTGCAGCCTAGTTTCATTGATACAGTTGTATAAATACCTTTCAATTTCAATGCTGGGAAAGACTGCGCAACCAAAATCCATAATAAACAGCTAGCTCGCTAAGCTACTGTGATGTCTGTAGGTGGTGTGGCATGGCGTATCTCGAATGCTACTGACTGTTGTGTAGATCGGTGAAGCACTTCGACACACTGGCTTCGACAGGAAACACGTCAACATACGGAATCATATTTTTGACATCAATAAAGCAATGTGTTTTTTGAATAATGCTCCACAGTGAATTTTTCCTTTAACACTTATTACGTCCTGTTTTCTGTAAGATTTGATCCTGACTTCATTATGTTTTGGCTCGAATTCACGGGTTTTCAGTCTTGTTTTCGGCTGCACACACCCTCCATTTGTTTAGTTAGAACTTGCAAGAAAAACAAGAATGCGTGAAAGAAGCCAAGAGGTAATTTATTATTCTCCGGAATCAATTTCAGTTTTATAGATGGCGTGTAGATAAGCATAATAATAAGCATAATAATTAACGAGCGTTCTGAAAGTGATATTTAGGTCCTACTGTGTTGTACTGCGATTTTTTATTTTTTTTAATGTATTGCTTTCTTTCAAATGCTTCTTATGATTTTTGCACGTGTATCATGATGCTTTCACGCCTGTATAGTCCCAGTCTAAATCAGAATTAAAGTGATCTTTGTGATTGTTTTTTTTTTTTTTGTATTTGCTATGTGATTGTAATTGTAAATGCTATTTGTAATTGCTATATTCACATTAAGCATCATTAAATGAATCAAAAATCGAAGAAAAAAAACACAGAGTCGCTGAAAACGTCCTAATTCATTACATGACGTGACGTCAAAAAAAGTGCATGTAGCTCTAATCAGTTGCAGGGTTGGCCAATATGACGATATATAATATCGATACTGTTATAAAATACGGCACAGTACACTTTACTGAGATATCGTGATATCTATTTTTTTTTAGAGCTTTTTGTTTCGCACGGTCTTTCGCAGTGATGTTTGTTGGTAAATGAGACTCATGTTCGACGCACGTGAATCGAAGAGGGTTTTGGTTGAATGCGCGTTGTGATGTCACATGACGCATCTTGGCCCAAATCGCAAGCTCCTCAGAATATTGCAGAGTTTGTCTGATTTTGGGTTAATCTCTGCGATGGCAAAATCGCGAAATCCTGGAGGGAATGTATATTGTAAAATATATAATATATAATCCAGTGTTTATTTATTGTGCGCATTTTGTTCAGGACCCATGGCATTTTTCAAGCTCATGTCTACGAACAAAAACAACCATATATGCTGCAACCCAAAACGCGCAGCGTGTTCGATTATCATCCTGCGGTTGAGTCGATTTCCGAGTCGAATCATGGTTGCTCTGGTTCTCATCCGAGTGTCTGACTAGAGATAATGTTACTCTAATTAGGTATGTACAGATCTGTGGGGACGAAAGAAAGTACTTTTTAGAATATAGCAAGCATGGGTGGCCATCTAAACTGTTCTTGGTCAATTACCTCTGTCTAATGACCAAGACTCACGAGTTTGTGTAAGCACACTTTTCCAGTAAAATGGCCAGACGTTACACAACTGATTCATGCATCTAACTGCCTCTGATCTGTTTATTAGGATGTGGTCTGTTAATCTCCCCCAGAAGTATGCAGCTGTGTCTGTCTCAGTTTTTAATAGACAGTAAACACTGAACAGAGCTTAATCGTGATCCGAGAGAAGTTATGCATGTAAGTCAGAATTAAACGAATCATCAGTCCTGTGTTCTGCTACTGTAATATATAATATGTAATATGTAATATACATCAGCAATAAAAAAAAAAAAAAATTTAAAAAAAGCAGCAAAACAATGTTTTTTTTTTTTGTTTTTGTTTTTTTTTTGAATGTCATTTTAAACAGTATGCTGGTGTTTGGTTTTTGTTTGGTGTTGATGGATCACGTAGAAACTTAAACTTAAACTTAAGTTAAATATACTGTATAAGATCTAAAAATGATCTCATTATTTGTCTCAGTCTGACTCATTTACTGGTCGTATATAGTTTTTTTTCATCATTTGTGGTTTTGATTCATAAATTTGAAGAATGATCAAGTCAATTCACGCATGCGTGGTAAATATTTTTAAAGATCGAACGACCAAAATATATTCGGCTATAATTGCAGCACAGTTGGAGCGCATTGTGTTTCAATATAGAAACCAAATATACAGTATTTATTTTTATCCATCCATTTTCTGTACCTCTTATCCTACACAGGGCCTGGGGCCTATCCACAGGGGACTCGGGGCGTGACGCGGGGGACGCCCTAAACGAGGTGCCAACCCATTACAGGGCACAATCGCACACATACTCACACACCCGTTCATGCACTACAGACAATTTTGGAAATGCCAATGAGCCTACAGCGCATGTCTTTGGACTGGGGGAGGAAACTAGAGTACCCGGAGGAAATCGCCGAAGCACAGGGAGAACATGCAAATTCTGCACACGCAGGGCGGAGGTGGGAATCGAACCCCCAGCCCCGGAGGTGCGAGGCTTTGATTGATTGATTGATTTATTTATTTATTTATTTATTTATTTATTTATTTGCCAAAGTTATTAACACTGCAAAAATGACATCCTGGCAAGAATATAGTCAAATATATCCAGCATTTCCTGTTATAAGTTTTCAGTAAACCATATATAAGATTATTAAACCTACTTCTAGACATATTTTTTTTACTCATTTTAAACATTAAAAATGCTAATTAACTGCCAATAGATTTTTTTTTAAAATTGCAAAAAAGCTTGAACTGAATCAAATGAAGCATCTAAAAACAGGCTTAATAAAACTGTTTTATTTGTAATAACGTCGTAATAAAAAATATTATATAAAAAAATATTGGATAGACTTGCCCACGTTCGAGATATTTTCACTTAAACTTTTACACAATTATGTGCCTGAACTATGTGTACAGACTTTTTAACACCAATTCTGCACAACACATTGCGCTCAGATTAGCGTGCATTTGCTCTAGGTTATCTAATCCTAATGTAGCGTTAAATACGAACACATTAGTGGTTGCTCTCAAATCCCGTGAGACAGAGTTTTCATGTTAATGAGTGCTATAAATGACTTTTCTCACTAGGCTGGAGGATTTAAGATGTTTGGAAAGACCACATTTCACCACGGACACATTCCAGAGAGTTCTCAAGACACCACGTGGTTTTCTTGACCGACTTTATACAGTATATTATATAATTACACCGATACACAACGGCTACAAGCAAAACAGGTTTTCCACACAATGTACTGGTTTACCCAACATCAATCACCAGGAATATTAACTGCACCATTAGATAATTAATTAAATCAATTAAATTAATTAAATTGAGCCGTAAAGGTTTCCATTCTGTAAACGTCTATTTTTTAAACTGATTAAAAAATAACATACACATACAACATTATGCACTTTATTAGGAACACCTTCGCTATCAAGAGCTTCACTTCAAACATCAGAGTGAAGAAAACAATCCTGCAGTCTTGTGCCTTTGATCGTGGTTGTTGGTGCCAGATGGGCTGGCTTGAGTATTTCAGAAAGTGCAGATCTTCCGGGAAAATCCAGACACTCAACACTCAACCCTGCTTAGCTGGCACCAACACCCACGCCACACATTACAGATCACACTTTTTCCTCATTCTGATGTTTGATGTGAACGTTACAGTAACTGAAGCTCTTGACCTGTATCTGCATGATCTTATGCAGTCGTCCTGCAGCCACATGCCTGGCTGATTAGACGACTGCGTGAATGTACAGGCGTTCCTAATGAAGTGGACAGGACAGTGAGTGTATATGAATAAGTGTGATAAGGCTGTTTTCACATACCGTTCTTTTTAAACGAACCCACATCGCGCTCCCATAAAAGAAAACCAGCCGCAAATGATCTTGCAAGTGCTTTTGAGGTTCACGATAGAAGTGTTTACTCGAAAGGGGACTGGGTTCTCTTTCTGGTCCTTTTAGCTTTAATGCGATCACTCCAGAGCACATCTTGTTCACTTCACAACTTCTTTAGAGCTCATATGATGCCTCTATTAGCCCATCCTAGTGTCATAGTGCTCCTTACCACTATCCAGCCCTGCACGTTGGCCAGACACTGACTGCATGCAAGTAAGTAAGTTTCTTTGCAGTTTAACTGAGGCCTCACCTGGAGTAGCAAAGAACTCGCCACAGAGTTCCTGTTTCAGAAGAGCAAACAGCTACAACAGGAAATGCTACGACTCCACCATCTTCCAGAAAGGTCAGTCTGAAAAAAACCTTTCCACCAGGAAATGAATCCTTTCCAGATTTTCCAGTTCCAGTATCGATTGTCGGAGATGATGACGTATACCGACTCTTACCGCATGCAGAAGGTGCCGGGATTACACAAGATCAGCGCTTGTACTGTGTAACTGCTAGAAGAAGCACTGAGTGAGCTTTTGCTAGGCTAAATACCAGATCGGGGTTGCTTACTAAAGAGAAATGACATCATCACAACATCAACGGGATCAATAAATTGGCGGCTGATTGTTGTAGACTGCACAACTAGTGTGTGTGTGAGAGCAAAGGGGACGAACTGAGAGACTGATCCTGAAGACGAGACGGACGTGGATGAGGAAGATCTCATGGCCAACATCTGATCATGTTATATCAATTATTGAGCTCGCCAGTGAGGTTTCCTCTGTTATGCTGGCACGTTTAGGTTTTGAAGACGGTTTCTTGACAATAGGAGATGGATCCGAAGAACTTTCCGCAGTAAAAACCAGACTATCCTCAACATTACTGGGTATGTTCCCTCCAGTAAGTTCATCTATGAGATGAGATTGACGTACTTACACACAAATCTTAGGTAAATAACTATTTTATTATGACTGGAAACTACAGCACTGTTCTGCCAAACACTCGTTTTGTTCGCAAAAAGCAGGACAATCCCTGGGTTTTTTTGTGTCGATGGCTGAAATCTGGCTTTTAATCTGGTCCTCCTTCCAGATATCTACTAAAGCTGTGGTCTCTTAATGCGACCATAAAATTTCACGTGCAGCCATTCTTCATTATTTACCCAAATGAGTGGTAGAACCACAAAAACACTGTATGGCCAAAAGTATGAGGACACCTGACCTTCACCACCTTCACCTGTTGCCACAAAGTTGGAAGCACACAAATGTATAGAATGTCTTTGTATGCTGTAGTTTTACAATTTCCCTTCACTGGAACTCGAACCTGTTCCTTTGGGATGAATTGGACCTTACCAGAAGAAAAAGAGGGAATAAATCCGGAATGGGAAGTTCAAAAAGCGCAGATGTGTGTGATGTTCAGGTGTCCACAAGCCTTTGGCCTTATAGTGTACGTCAAGACTCGAGTTTCCAAACCGTAAAACAAAACAGAAAGTGCACCAGAGCACAATGTACTTGTCAGTCGGACCACAAAGCGAACCACAAACCAACGATGCTCAGACCACCTCTGGAGTTTTTGTTGTGTTGCCATGCGCACAAAAACGCTGGGTCATCGATCTGAGATGGCTTGAAATGCTGAATCAGTTCGTGTATGAAACCGTTCTAAAAATTTCCATCAGCACAGCTTGGTGAATCTTTATTATTTTAAAAATCAAGAAATCTCCGCCCTGTTAAATTGGACCTGAAAGGGACCTCGCAGCAAGTGCCCTCCTTGGTTTTGGTGTCCACAACACAAGCGGACTCGGAAGATAACTCGGGTCTCTTTCAGAATATTTTAGCATTGAAGAGATCTCAGAACATTTGCTGTTCACGAAAACAGAATAAAAGTGAAACACCAGAAGCGCCTGAGGGATAAGAGAAGCAACAATGGTTTCATTTTTTTTATTCTGAACCATTAAAACTAAATCGTGCTTCGTGCCAAAGAGTTTCCATTTTTAGCTCATTAGAGGGGCATAGATAAAATACATGCATACACCACATAAATCACAACAGTCATATACTGTATACAGTAACTATTGTTCCTACTGTATGACTGACAGATTACTATTATTATTACAAATACCTAACTACTTAATCTTGATAACATAATAGCCAGTGTCACAGTATCTCTATTCGCCTACCTGTCATGCTGCTACCTAACACCGCTGACCCTGTTGTGCCAAATGAAAAGCCTTTGTGGGTTTTGTTTTGGTTTTTTTTTACTTTGTGGGAAATGTGGGGCAGACTGAGACCACTTGTTTTTACAAAGCACTTATGGGTCGTTTTAGAAGGGTTCGTTGGGTTTCCAAAGCACAGAAAATGCTAAGTCATCCATCTTGAAACAATTTAACAGAAGTGGAGAAATTTTCTGATTCATTTTGTGGTCGGCTTGATTCCTGTCTTATGAAAAGAAAAGTTGTCTTCTGTCACCTGACAGATAAATACTAAGTGACAAAATAATTTAATGGCCTATTGTGGTCCAATGAAAAAGTAAGCAGTGACTAATACAGGCTGAATTCTAAAGGAATTCGAAGTAGTTTAGCTTCTAATATGACTACTACTACCAGTAGTGATAATAACAATAATGTGAACATTAGTAATATATAATAAGTTGTGTACAGTGCTGTGAAAAAGTATTTGCCCCATCTTGATTTCTTCTGTTTTTGTGTACGTATATCTCATACTGAATAGTTTTAGATCTTCAATCGAAATACAACATAAAACAAAGGCAACCTGAGTAAACACACAACACGGTTTTTATTTGTTTATTTATTTTTAGTGAAGCAAAAAATTTATCCAACACCTATCACCCACGTGAAAAACGGATTGCCCCCTTAAACATATAAGATCAGTCCTTCACTTTCTTCTAGGACTAGGACTTACTCCTATGCTTTGGATCATTGTCTTGCTGCATAATCCGGTTGCGCTTGAGTTTCAAGTTACAGGCTGAAGACCGGACATTCTCCTGTAGGATTTTCTGGTAGAGAGCAGAATTCATGTTTCCCTCGATTACTGCAAGTTGCCCAGGCCCTGAAGCAGCAAAGCATCCCCACACCATCACACTGCCACCACCATGCTTAACTGTAAGTATGATGTTCTTTTTGTGGAATCCTGTGTTTGGTTTACGCCACATGTAACAGGATCCCTGTCTTCCAAACAATTCCACTTTCGACTCATCAGTCCACAGAACATTCTCCCAAAAGGTTTGAGGACCATCAAGGTGTGTTTCACACTTCCGTGGATGCCATTTTTGCCCAGTGTCTTTCTGATAGTGGAGTCATGAACAGTGACCTTTATTGATGCAAGAGAGGCCTGTAGTTCCTTTGATGTTGTCCTTGGCTGTTTTGTGACTTGCTGGATGAGTAGTTGCTGTGCTCTTGGAGGAATTTTGGAAGGTCGGCCACTTCTGGGAAGGTTCACTACTGTGCCGAGTTTTTCCATTTGGAGAAAATGTCTCTCACTGTGGTTCTTTGGAGTCCCAGAGCCTTTGAAATCGCTTTGTAACCCTTCCCAGACTGATGGATATCTTCCTCATCATTTCTGGAATTTCTTTCAACTTTGGCATAGTGTGTTACTGGGTAAGACCTTTTAAGCAACTTCATGCTTGATTTGATTGAACGGCATTTGCAGTCAGGCCTGGTTGCGTCTAGTCCAGCTGAACCCCGTTATGAATGCAGTTTCATAGATTTGGGGAATTAGTAACTACGGGGGCAAATACATTTTCACACAGGTCCAGTTGGTATTGGATATCACTTGTGCTTCAATAAATACAACCCCAATTCCAAAAAAGTTGGGACGCTGTGTAAAATGTAAATAAAACAGAATGCAATGATTTGCAAATCTCATAAACCCATATTTTATTCACAATAGAACATAGAAAACATAAGCGTGAGTCATTTGCTTCCTTCAGCTCACTCCTTTTGTTTTGGGGATTTTTTTATACTTCAGGTCTGTTTTTTTTTTTATAATATCTATTATTTCAGCCCTACACCGCTGAGGTCTGAGCTAGAAATTGGTCGCGGTATGAAAACTGACTGATCTCATTGGCGCCAAAATGTCCAGAAGCACTGACATCATGTGCAGCTAGTTCACTTTAACACGAGAGAGTGTGGTTTGTTTGAATGCGAACAATACAGAACAATACATGAGAGAAACCCTCAGAGAGATTACATAGCATGCATGATTGTAGGTATGCCCATGTTGAAACAATCAGTTAGGTGAATGTGAACGATTGATGTTTATATAGCTTAGGTACATATAGTCTAGGTACAGCTCATTTTAATTCAGTTTCTACATAATATTGATAAATGAGAGTTGTGCACTCTATGCTGAAAAGATTCATAGAGCAAAATAAGTAGATTTTTGTTTTTGTTTTTTTGTTTTTTTTTTAAATAAATAAATAAATTCCCCACCTGTAGTAGTGCTAGTAGTACAACTAGGGAAGGCTCAAAGAGGGTAACTCTGAAGACAGATTAATATCATTTACTAAACTGTAAATGATAAACAGACAATAAGAAGACATGTAGAGGTGCATTTCAGGTGTGTTTAATAGGCATTAAGTTTCCTACGTGGGAGTTAAACCTGTCTAGCGTGACATCATCATCACAAATTGATCACTATCTTGCAGTTAAGAAAAACTCCCCATTGCAACAGCCGACGTACACAACACATTTGCATATTGAGTAATCTAATATGCAAGAATGTTTAACTGTTCACACAGGTGAATATACTGTATAAAGTATTACTATGTAATATATTATTATTATTATTATTATTATTATATACTTTTATATATGTACAGTATATCTCATCTAAAGATTGGTAAGGATTGCATTAAATCCTGTGGGAAAAGAGATTTTGCACTTTTTCTTCAGTATTAAAACACTCCAGGAAGAGTTCACTCGTATCTATCGTTTCCTGACGAAAGCATAACCGAGATTAAAATGCAAGAACAATAAAATATAAACTAGGTTTAAAAGGACGTGTCCAAGACGCGATGTAGTACTCAGGTATGGCCTACAGACACGCCAAGGTCATGTGACCTAACGATCAATCCGAGGTGGCTTGTCCGGTGCAAATCGATTAGACTTACCACAGACATCCTCTGACAACATTTCTTTACTTCCAAACACACATATGGACACAAAAATCGAACATCATACTAATAATATTTGAACTTGTAAGATCTTAGCATTGGTGTTTTGACTGCTTCATATTTGCAGCACTACTGAGCACCAGCACTTGCTGCAAATCTCACTGTGGCTTTCTCTGTGCTTCATGTGCTGATTCGTGGCTGATTAATATCTCTGTTTGGATTGGATTGCGCCTAAGTATATTTGTTGTATGACAAATTGCCACTATCTGGATCTGGAACTGTTCACAAACCTCACACGCTCATACGTTCCCAGTCCTGACCTCCTTCTGTTCGTATCCAGCTTCATCCCTTAAGATGGATTAACAAGTGTTGCACTTTGTTAGATGATACTGAGGTAATATAAAGGCTTCTCTATCATATAACCAGTAGGGGAATTCCTATACACAGTGAGGCAAGAGTAAGAATGCGGTCGGACTGGATGTGCTGATGACATAACAACCTTAACTCTTCCTGTTAAGCACGGTATACATTTAAGTCTGGTTGACGTAACAGGTAGCTATTATCTAGTGGCTTTAGTGTAATTATCAAAGTTTTTGCTATGATGAAATAATACCTTATACACTCACTGTCCACTTTAATAGGAACAACTGTACACCTACATTCATGCAGTTATCCAAGCAGCCAATCACATGGCAGCAGCACAATGCATGAAATCATGCAGATACAGGTCAAGCTTCAGGTAATGTTCAGAATGAAGAAAATGTGTGATCTTTAACCGTGGCATGGTTGTTAGTGCCAGATGGGCTGGTTTGAGTATTTCAGAAACTGCTGATTTCCTGGGATTTTCACACACAACAATCTCTAGAGTTTACACAAAATGGTGCAAAAAACAAAAAAACATTAAGTGAGCAACAGTGACAGTTCTGTGGGAGGAAACGCCTTGTTGATGTGAGAGGAGAAAGGCCAGATTGGTTCGAGTTGCCAGGAGGTATATAGCAACTCATATGATCACTCTTTACAACCGTGGTGAGCAGAAAAGTATCTCAGCATGCACAACACGTCAGTCTGTGCCCATGATAGCCTCAGATTCTTGTTCTTGGCTGACAGGAGTGGAACCGGATGTGGTCTTCTGCTGTTGTAGCCCGTTCACCTAAAGGTTTGACGTGTTCTGAGATGCTTTTCTGCTCACCACACTTGTAAAGAGTGCTTATTTGAGTTACTATAGACTTCCTGTCAGTTCAGACCAGTCTGGTCATTCTCCTCTGACCTCTCTTATCAATAAGGCCCTTCGCTCACAGGATGTTTTTTGTTTTTCCGCACCATTCTGTGTAATCTCTAGAGACTGTTATGTGTGAAAACCCCAGGAGATCTGCAGTTTCCGAAATACTCGGACCAGCCCATCTGGCGCCAATAAACATGCCACAGTTAAAGTCACACATTAGAGATAACACTTTTTCTTCATCCTGATGTACATTTATGGCATTTGGCAGACCCCCTTATCCAGAGCAGCTTACATTTATACAACTGAGCAGTTGAGGGTTAAGGGCCTTGCTCAAGGGCTCACAGTGGCAGCGGTGGGATTTGAACTCATGACCTTCTGATCAGTAGTCTAACGCCTTAACTACTGAGCTACCACTGCCACGTTTGATGTGAACATTAACTGAAGGTCTTGACCTGTATGCATTGTCCTGCTGACACAGAATTGGCTGATTGGATAACTGCATGAATGTGTTCCATAATGTCTCGTAACAAAAAAAAATAATAATGTCACCACAACAACAACAAGCTGTTTTTAAATCTATTTATTATTAGTCTTGGATTATTCGGAGAGTCTGGCGTACAAGTTCCTGTGAATGAACTGTTACTACAGAAACAATAACTCATTAAAACAAGCACGTTAATATAAACTTCTTGTTATTTTACAGCTGGAACTAGCCGTACTTTTATGCAAAAAATAATGCACACCTTCTGACCAATCCGATTCGAGCATTCAGTCACGCTGTGATATAACTGTTTGTTATGGATGATCAGCTAGTTTGCTTTCAGTACACATTTCAACTTTCTAGCAAGTATATAGTTCATTAAAACAAGTCTTTCGCGATTGTGTCTGGAGCTCGTGTACAGGAATGTGTTCTTGTTGGATTGCATCACTGATGAGTCACAACACTGAAATTTACGCAAACACACACACACACACACACACACACAAAGGGCGTGGATAGTGTCAGATTGCAGGAAATCTGTCAACCTGTGGGTGAAAGTAGTTTGACCTCCGTACCTGCAGAGACAATAAATCATACAGGAAGTTGCAAGTGGGCGTGTGCTGATGTAAGCAGAAGGTGTGTGTCACCGTCCTATCAGATTTAATGATAAACAGGTGTTACCAATTTTGTTTTTACACTTTAGGTTAACAAGCAGGAACTGCTGATGACTTTTTGAGATTATGTTTGCTAAAGCATTTTAAGAGGAATGGTGGTTTTAATCATAGACTTAAACCATTTAAACAGAAGCCCATTTCACGTCTTCCGCAATTCACCACGTATACACAGCTCTGCTCTGTCTGCTCCATGGTGACAACCTAGTCTCATGCTTTCCTTGTATTCCCTCCTGGAAAAAAAAAAAAAAACCAATAGAAACCATCACAGAAATTCTAATGGTTTCCACTACAAATAGCATTACAAACCATCAGTTAATCATTAAACTCATTAGCAAATGTCAATGGTGTTCTATTGGTACTTAATGGTATCCACTAGACATCAACAGAAGGCAACAAATTACCAGTAGATACCCAAAAGGAACATTACAGTTTCCATTAAAACCAATACAATTCCCATTATTACCATTAAAACCATTACAAATTCTATGAGGGTTTCTATGAGGGTTAATCAACCGTTTAAAAAACACGCACAAGCTGGTGGTGAAAATATTACAAAATCCTTGTACAATCCGTGTATATGTACCGAAAACCAAAAGGAGATAAAAAGATCAAACCCACTAATCGTACCGCGGGGATTAGTTTTCCGGACATACAGCACGTGTGTTAACATGACAGTTAGTCAGATCGTATCATAACCAGAACCAGGAGTCAACATGTGAACACCTCACCGCTTTCTCAGTGACATAACTCGTAAAAATTTATGACGTGTCCTCCACCTCTAAACAGCATGTGACTAAAGAGGATCCACGTTTATGGTTTTATGTGAGATGGTGTGGTGTGGCGCTCTCTGTAACTGAACGGTGTTTATACAGCGTGTCCTGTCTCAACCGCAACGCAAAAATAACAACACAGTGCTAATGAAGGTTGAAGTTCGTATAAATTCTGTAGACCTCAAGTTATTTATGTAAAAGTAAAAAACCAAAACCCAAATGTAATCGCTTGTGAGTGTCAGATATGGGACGGGTTCTTTATTGGTAATAAAAAGCTAGTTAGATGAACAAAGCGAAAATCATACAGTAAGCAGGAGCTAGAAAACAAACAAAAGTACCACACCGGAAACAACTGGATACACACGACAAACACTTCACAACTGAACACAAACTGATTAGGGAAACACGGAACAGGTGTGAGTAATCAGTGACATATGTGATTTGCTAGGGTTGATGGGAGGTGTAGTTCTTATACAGCTAGCTATTACAGCTAGCTTATAACTTTTTTTTTTTTAAATAAATAAAATAAAATAAAAAAAAGCTACTTAATCTAGCTAGGTTTTCAATAACCGTCACTCAGCTATTAGAGATGTAAGGAATAAAACATGATGTGGGGGATTATTTTCCAATAACAGCATGCTTTGAAGTGTTTTTTTCCTCTTATATGTATATAACATATATTTGCCAACTATTATTATTATTATTATTATTATTATTATTATTATTATTATTATTATTATATTTTATTTTATTTTTTATTCATTAGAATTAGGGCATGTCATACTTTTTATCCACTTACAGTTACATTTAACGTTGTGCAATGTCTGAAAAAACAGGTTCCTTTTCTCTGGAAGTTTATAGGACAAAAAACACTTTCGGTGTTACCGAGAAACTGTAAAAAGTCCCGAAGAGGTCGGAAAACTTGACGTTACACCTTTACCTCTGACACTGGAGACTCCTTCCATAAATGTCTCCTTGATCATATAAGATTTTGCGAATGAGCTGTTACTAAAGAAACAATCAACACCTTCTGACCAAATAGGATCCAGAGTTCAACAGTGCTGTGGAATACATTATTTTTAACTTCATAAGAATTAGACCCCAGTTTGATGCCTTCACAAATACCACCAGAGCTACTGTTTGTGCTTGTTTTTTTCCTAGAAGCCTTGGATTGGTGCTTTCTCACAGCGCTCATAGTTCAGTCCAACCCAGCATTCATGGACGTCCTTTGCCACTGACCTTAAACCTCTGCATGAGAAACGACGTCATACTGTATGTCAGGTATATGACATACGAACATCAGGAGAAACCGGTAATCATCAACGCAACTTTTTTGGCGTTCCATTTCTTTTATAAAGTCTGACTTCCACGTCTGTTTGATGGACATTATTACTTACGACTTGTACCACTGTTAAGATCAACGAAATACTCAGGCGTAAGGAATCCTAGCCCGATGCTGGTTGTCTGTCTTCTTTATAGAGGTTGTCGACATTAAAATGAATGATTTAAAAGCATATCCATCCATCTCTGTGGGTCTTTAACGACTCTGTATTCTGCAAACCGCAAACCTACAAAGCTGACTTTACAGAGTAGTCAAGTCAAAAGATATTCTTAGTCTATTAAGAAACAACGATTCCACTATTGCATTGAGTATAAATGAGGATCCACAGACATGTACTGTACATATATGTACTCTAAGTTTATTAGCCGTTATCATAAACACTTTTGTTGCTATTGATTTTACAGCCAAGATGCAAAAGGTGGTTGCTTTTTATCACCATCATTAAGATCGACAAAGATCGGCAGCAGCATGTTGCGATCTGATTAGCTGTCTACATTATTGTTGTTTTCCAGCAGCGATGAAAACTGTGACACGATGGTGCTTTTCTGAGCAAGACACAAACAGTAGTTTCATTGAGCCCCACCCGTAAGAGTTCTTTTTAAAAAAGCTTTCTACAAAGCACTATGAGCTAAATAAACAAGATAATCCACCATTATTGCCAACTGTTGTTGTTCATTTACCGTGGCAGTCAGATCGGCTCCTTTTTCCTTTTGAAAGGACAGCTTCTCGTTAAATGTACCAGACTTTCTGATGAAGCCAGTTGTCTGGCTTTGCGAGGAAACCTATCATCTGTATAATTATATTAATAGCCTGAGTAATTCCTCCTCTGATGCAATCTGACAAAACGATCAAGCATCTGAAAACACAGATTTGTTTTTGCTATTTCATGTTAACAATACGACTGACATCCCACGCATTGCTTATTATGAACAACTGAAAAATGAAACTTTTGGCTTATCACTTATTGATAAATATTGATAGATGACTAAAAAGGAAAGCCTTACATCAACAGTGAGTCACTACACGAAGATGGCCTACGGAGTTAAATGACATTCATTTAATTTATTTATGACATTTTTTAAAATAGTTCAAAGCAGCTTTTCCCAAGTGTTTTGGGAAAAGTGGTTATGACAGTACATTGTAAAAAAAAAAAAAAAAAAAGGCATGTTCATGGTTTTTTAAGTGGTACCATCCTCAGTAATCTTCAGGCTGTCCATGTGGGGCCATCCTCAGTAACAGCGAGTGAATTCCAAGTGATGAGAACTCAACCAGAGGTAGGGCATCAAGATGGATCAGGCGGGACCAGAGAGCAGAAAGGGTTAGGATCACTGGTTTCTCAGGAGTAGCATGTGAAGATCGAGAGAGAGAGAGAGAGAGAGAGAGGGCATTAGAAAGGGGTGACCACATCTATACATCCCAATTCACCAAAATACTATATGCCTGTGAACCATATCTGCATCTTTACTTAAGAAAAGAACTTTTCACAAAAGGTTTGATAAAGCAAACATGTTTTCAGCCTACATACTGAGACCGTGTTTGAGTCCTGAACACTAAATGGAAGGCTGTTCCATAACTGTTAGGCTTTGAAAGAGAAAGCTCTGTCCCCTGCTGTAGACACATTTCTAATCATAACCAGACTGCGTTCTCTTCACTCTATTGATCCGTTTCTTCGCCATGTTTAGCTAGCTATCTAGTTGAGAGAAGTAATGCGTAGACCTTCTGAGGAGGCAGTAATTTTTTTTAGTTTTAGTAATAATTTGCTTGGTTTGATCCGGATTATTCGGTTACTTGTTTTTGAAGTATTTATTTTGCTTTTGGACCTGTACAGAGTCAGACAGAATGCCCAACACATGATTAGTCAGGACACATGCTCCCGTATTCAGCGGTTGTCCAAGAAAACATATTATCTAATATTTCCCATAGGCCTACATAATGCATTGTGAAAAGCTCTGAGGTTAAACTGAATGAATGAATGAATGAATGAATGAATGAATGAATGAATGAATGAATGTGTGGGTCTGAAAAAAAAAAAAAACGTTCAGTACTCATTCAGTAGTAATTACTGCGTCTTTAATTATTAATTATTAACTATTAGCCGTGTTTACTACAGCAGGACTTTTGATGTCCCCTTCAGGAAATGCTCTTGAGAAAATCTCTTGTTTATGAGATGGCCTAAGCTGAAATGCGACTTTGCTGATAGCGAAAACAAAACGCTGACAATGCACACAAACGGAATGCAATGAGGCAATGACGCAATCGACTCATGCAAACGAGTGAATGGTCATCCACATTCAAATAAAAAGGAACTGAAAACCCCAGGACTGTTATTAGACTTTTCTCTGCTGTTTATCTTCATGTACGAGATGCAGGCAGGCTTGGTAAACTTAGCAAAAAGTAGGCAGTTTTACTAAATGGTTTTACAATCAACTGTCCTTCTCATCTCACATTGCTATTCTGATACGCTCATGCCGATTTCTCCTTTACAGCATCAGAAGGATTCATCCATTTCTATCCTCATAGGCCTCTCAGGTGCTTGTCCGGTCCCTTGTTATTTCGAGACTAGACTACTGCAACTGGCTCCTGGCAGGTCTGCCTTTGCGTGCCATTGGACCAACTGCAACTGAGCCAGAATGCAGCTTCACGACTTGTTTTCAACATTAATAAGTTCAAATTCCTATTTTTGCGGTGGCTGTGTTGTGATGTTCTCCCACACCACCTCCATCCAAAAATGGATCAGCGCCCACATACCTTCAAGCACTTACCACACTCCACACTGCACCACGCTCCCTCTGATACTGAAAAAGCTGGAAACTCGTGTCTCCGGTTCCACTGATTACACTGAGCAGTACAGAGAGACGTCAACGGCTAAGTTGTAGTGTTGGGAGTTTGTTTCTGTTAATAGCTATTTTATTGCCTTCATAGTTGTTTATGTAGGACAAAGCACACAGTCTGACGCTTTTCTCCAGCTTACGAAAAGGAGCTTTGCAAGTGTCCTTACATATATGATGAACAATGGTGAAGTTCATTTTCATGCGCTCTTGCAGATTCATCTTATAGATGAATCGAAATATAGACATTCCAGCAAAAACTCTTCTTTTTATTTTTCAGGTGCAGCAGACTGTAAGACTAGATTTCATCATAAAGGATTCATTATCATTCATCATCATCGAGAGCATCATCTTGATCTATTTATAGCTGGCTGTTTGAGAAACCAACAGTGCGTCACTCATGCTGGGTAGACCCGAATTTCCTGTACATCAGGGTTTTGTGGGGAAAGCACACGTTAAGAAGGAGTAAGAAAGAGTTCAATAAGGAACAGCTAAGCTCTACAGGTGAGCTCCATTTTCTGCAAAGGTTTAGGAGCAAGGCTTTGTCCTTTGTGAAGATTATCAGGATCTAGTGCCAACCAAATGAACCGCCACTATATTTATTAAAAACGCATTCATACGTATATACTGTGTTTTCAAGACCAGGGGTTACACAGACCAACTAGAGGACAGTACACAACAACAACAAGGAGCACAGCAATACCGAACATAATAGTATAGGGCGATGTGAGGTAAGGAAACATCAAAACAGGCGGTATTTTTAACCGGTCACTTCTAGATTTATAAGAACGTGTCACAATGGGACCCAAGGACACAAGGGGTCCGGGTAGCATAGCAATTGGGTCGGCGATTTTATTTTATTTTGTAAAATTTTGTTACAGTGGTGGAAATCACAAGGTAGTTTTGCCGCCTCACAGGTCCAGCAGTCCATCCCGAGTTCGTGTTTCTGTCTGTGTGGTGTTTTGGACATTCTCTGTGTGTCTGTGTGGGTTTCCTCCGAGTTCTCGCCACCTCCCAGAAAGATCCCAGTAGTTTCCTCCAGGTGGGGATTGAGTGTACGCATGGCACCATGCGATGTACTGGCGCGGCATCCAGACTGAATTCTCCCACTTCATCCCCGGTGTTCCTGGAATTGATTAGCCATGACTCTGAATATTTTTCATTCAGCTTCAACTTGAACAGGCTTGACCTGAGTTGGGGTTAAGCCAAACCTCAGTAACTGAAAGAAAAGCAAGCCTATAAAGACTTCTGTCAATGGAAAATTCTGGAATGAAAAGCTCCCTTGTAAAATTTAAATCTTTTGCAATTACTTCACTCACACTTATATCACAACAGCAACATATTAACAATACTTTATGAATGTATCAAGTCAAAATGTCTTATTTTAAAGGATATTTACAAAACAAAATGAATTAAGCCTTCACAAAATAATAAAAAGAGATAAGCCTCATTTACTCTTAATAATGCTGCAATCAGTCTCGGTTGCACAAAACTATAGCTTCCTTATTCCTATGCAATCTTTTCTGCAATCAACGCTTGGAAAAAAAAAAGTACTTTTGTCCGTGTCTGGTTTCACTTCACGAGTAATCATGTGCTCAGTTTTTATACGCTGTTTTTCTGCCAGCTCAGGTTTAATTTCACACCATGTGTGTTGCCTCATCGCCAGACCATTTTTAAGATGTACTTGAACTAAGTAACTTTAAAAATGCCAGGAAAAAAAGTACAGGAAAAAGTTGGGACAGTATGGAAAATGCAAAAAAAAAAAAAAAAAAAAGTCATTTGAAAATTTAATTGACCCTGTATTATATTGAAAACACATTATTAACAAATTATTTGATGTTTTACTTTGTGAATTTAATTTATTTTTGAAAATATACACTCATTTCAAATCTGATGACTCCGACACATTTCAAAAAGGTTGGCACAGTCGACTGTTTACCGCTGTGTAACATCACCTTTTCTTTTAATAACACTTATTAAGCGTTTGGGACTGAAGACACCAGTTGGTTAAGTTTCGCGAGTGGAATTTTCCCCCCATTCATCCATTATTCATTTCTTCAGCTACGCAACTGTACGGGCCTTTGTTGCCTTATTTTGCGCTTCATGATGCGCCGCACATTCTCAATGGGAGACGGGTCAGGACTGCAGGCAGGCCATGCTAGCACCCGCACGCTCTGATTACGCAACCGTGCGATTGTAATCTGGGCAGAACGTGGTTTGGAGTTGTCCTGCTCTGGATGGCAGCATATGTTGCTCCGAAGTGTGTACATATCTTTCTGCATTAATGGTGCCCTCACAGATGTGCACGTTACCCCTGGGCACTGACACGCCCCCATACCATGACAGACGCTGGCTTTTGGACCCGACGCCGATAACAGCTCGGATGGCACTTTTCCTCTTTGGCCCGGAGAACACGACGGCTGTTTTGTCCAAAAACTATTTGAAATGTCGACTCGTCGGACCACAAAACACGATTCCACTGTTCTACTGTCCATCTCGGATGAGACCGAGCCCAGAGAAGTGGGCGGAGCTTCTGGACAGTGTTGATGTGCGGCTTCTGCTTTGCATAGTAAAGCCTTAACTTGTATCTGTGGATGCAGCGGCGAATGTCGTTGACTGACAAAAGTTTACCAAAGTATTCCCGAGCCCATGTCAGGATCTCCATTACAGACTCATGGCGGTTTTTAAGACATCTGAGGGATCAGAGATCACGCGCATTCAGCAGTGGTTTTCGGCCTCGCCCTTTACGTACAGAGATTTGACCGGATTATTCGCTGACGCATGTGTTGACAGATTGGCGAGCCTCGACCCATCCTTGCTCTTGAAGGACTAGGGCTTTTTTGGAGGCTCCTTATATACTATGATTAGACGATCGCCTCACCTGTTTCACATCACCTTCTTATTTCAACTCGTCACATCGCTTTTAGTCCTAAATTGCCCCTGTCCCAACTTTTTTGGAACGTGTCGCATGCATCAATTTCAAAACAAACGTTTATCTTCAAAAAACTATGCAGCTGATTAGGTTAAACATCAAATACCTTGTTTTTACGACACTAATATTTTACAGACTGAATATGTTTAGTGCTCATCAATATCAGTATCAGTACCAATTATGAGTAGCCTTATTAGTTTTAATAAATCAGGTGTGTCAGGAAACATTTTATTTTGTTATAACATTTTGTTTTGTTGTCGTGTTTTGTCTCCTCGTGCTGAGTTTTATGTTTAACACAAAGTACGTGATCAGTGAGTGTGGTAATTAAAAAAGTGCCGTGAATCGCACCTTGACGATTTGGTGTGTCTCAGAGCTCAGTGCTCACTGCTCGCAGAACTGAAGTGCTCTTGATAGTTTCTCTGCACTAGAGCTGCAACGATTAGTCGACATGACGCCGATTATGGAAAAATGATTGATGTGGAGTATTATTTTTGAAATGTTGCTCATTTAACTAACAATGGAAACATGTTATAATGTATTATAAAAGTTTACAGGCCTCAATGCCTGGCTAGTATGTAATGCCATAGTGAAGCCACTAGGGGCAGCAGGCGCGCTGACGCTACTACACCGCACACCGGTGTGTGCAAAGCTGTTTTCAGGTTTTAAAGTACACGGATCACTTACAGCAGAATTTCTTGCTTTAGACAGTTTTACTAAGAATCCAAAAGGAACTGTTAGAACGAATGCGGGAAAAGGTTTGTGTGAATTCCTGATGCTTAAAAGTGTGACTGCTTGTAAACACGAAGGTGAGTCATGCTCTCTTCTTTCCATGCACTCAGGCAATTCAGAGAACGTTATAAGGAATAGAAAAAAAGCGTGAACCTTGCTGTAATCATAAATGCGAACAAAATTAAAATCGTTCCAGAGAGATGTTGTCATTTTAAAAACTGCTTAACCGGTTCATAATTTTATTTTTTCATTCCAGTGTTCAAGAACGTAAAGCCTAAACCTAAACATTTTCACAAGAGGCCTAAATTCCAGCCCAGAATTCATCACTTCCTGGAATATACTGTATGATGTTAAATAGCTGCTAATAATCCGGGTAGAAGGTTTTGATTCTTACGATTCTGTAATCATACTGCAAAGTAGAAAGATGGTCTGAAAATGTTATGAATAAACACACGTTTCTGGTTAAATGCAGCATTTGGTTTTATTTGTATACTGTATATAACCCAAGCTTCCTATAAGAAGAGTAGGCTATCACATAAATGTAAAGAACAATATTAACCTATCTTTAATTTAGTTTTAGCCAGTTTCTAATTAAATAAGAAAAGATATTCAATGTTTTCACTGACAGACTATTTTGTAAATATAAACAATGCCTTCAACACACTCAAAAAAAAGTTGGGACAGAGGCAAAATAAGACTGTAAAAGTTTATAGAATATTCAAGTAACACCATTTTGGAAGGCCAGGTTTATTGGTAACAGGGGAGGGTATCGGGATTGGGCATAAAAGGAGCATCCACCGAAAGCTCAGTCTTTGAAAGCAAGGATGGGTCGTTTCTCACCACTTTGTGCCAAAATTCGTGAGAGAATTGTCAGTCAGTTCAAAAAGAACACTGCTCAACACAATTTTGCAAAGAATTTAGGTCTTTCACCATCTACAGTGCATAATATTGTGAAAAGTTTCAGGGAATCCGGAGAAATCTCATTGCGTAAAAGGGCGAGGCCGGAAACCACTGTTGAATGTGCGTGACCTTCGAGCCCTCAGGTGGCATTGCCTGAGAAATCGTCATGCTACTGTTATAAATATAACCACCTGGGCTTCGGAGTACTTCGGAAAACCGTTGTCACTTAACACAGTCTTCCGCTGCATCCAGAAATGTGATCTGAAACTCTATTACGCAAGGAGGAAGCCACACATCAACTCTAAGCAGAAATGCAGTAGAGTTCTCTGGGCCCGAGCTCATCTCAGATGGACTGAAAGGCAGTGGAAACGTGTGCTGTGGTCAGATGAGTCCATGTTTCTGCTTGTTTTCGGGAAAAATGGACATCGGGTTCTCTGTGCCAAAGATGAAAAGACCAACCAGACTGTTATAAACGAAAGGTGCAAAAGCCAGCATCTGTGATGGTATGGGGGTGCATCAGTGCCCACGGCATCTGTGACTTGCATATGTGTGAAGGTACCATTGACGCAGAGGCGTATACTGGGATTTTAGACAGACATATGCTGCCATCAAGGCAGCGTCTTTTCCCAGAAAGTCCATGGTTATTTCAGCAGGACAATGCCACGCCTCATTCTGCACATGATACAACAGCATGGCTTTGTAGACACAGAGTGCGTGTGCTTGACTGGCCTGCCAGCAGTCCAGATCTGTCTCCTATGGCGCATCATGAAAAGGAGAATCAGACAGTGGTGACCAAGGACTGCTGAGCAGCTGAAGTCTTGTATTAAGCAAGAATGGGCAAAAATTCCACTTGCAAAACTGCAACAATTAGTATCCTCAGTTCCTTGTATTTCAGAAAGATGCTTCGTTTCCTCCTCTTTGTTTTGATAGAGATTGTTCATCATGAAAGACATTTCCAGAATTATGTCATTTCATTTCATCTGTTGTGTAGTATGACAATAGTATTACACTATT
This sequence comes from Cranoglanis bouderius, assembly GCA_023630585.1. NCBI lineage: Eukaryota > Metazoa > Chordata > Actinopteri > Siluriformes > Cranoglanididae > Cranoglanis > Cranoglanis bouderius. The sequence continues at coordinate 1,988,554 of CM042549.1, forward strand.
CACATAATATGTCCTGGTATCAGATGTTTGGATCGGGGATCTGCTTTCTTATCCAAACAAATTTGAGAAACAAGCTTTTCTAGTTATTCATGGTCATATTATAAACAAAAATGCTTCCTTCATTTACAGCAGATAAGAACTTTTTGAATTGAGGACATCCCTGTTGCCTGCAGTTATATAATTTACCCTATTACAGTGTATTACTGTTATCATTAAAAGTTATTCCTCTCTGACTCATAACACTGAATCATTACTAGTGTAACTACTACGCAACTACCATTTGCAGCACATATTTTACTTTTTATCATCTATTTTTTCAGAAGATGCTTGCAGTATCTGAGGGCATAGTGGCCTCCGCCTCCGGCCTGTGTGTGTGTGGAGTTTGCATGTTCTCCCCGTACCTCCGGGTACTCCGGTTTCCTCCCCCAGTCCAAAGACATGTGTTGTAGGCTGACTGGCATTTCCAAATTGTTCGTAGTGTGTGAGGGTGCGCGCGATTGTGCCCTGCAATAGGTTGGAACCCCGTCCAGGGCGTCCCCTTCCTCGTGCACCGAGTCCCATGGGATAGCAGTACGGAAAATGGATGGATGGATGGATGGATGGATGGGCTTGCAGTATCCAAAGTGAGCCAGTCAAAGCATATTGCTGAAACATTGATGGAAACACTTTAGAAACTTGACACAATTACAGGTTGAAAGCAAGAACGATCAGAAGAGCAAAAAGACTTTCTAAATGGTTCTGTTAATGGTAGGAATGTTTTGAAGTGGTGTTTGTGGTGTTTTCTTTTACCCAAAGCTTGCGAAGTGGCCGTGTGATCTGGTGCCAAGAACAGTTAGAAGCCAAGCAGCAAAATTTTGGAGTTAATGAAGAAAACTTTTGGGACTTGCATCACTTGTCGGCTTCGTTGAGCAACGTTGAGATCGGACTGCAAGCTGATGTACTTGAAAGACGCTGAAAATGTTGCAGCTGGCTGATATGTTTATCTTTCTGTAATTGTGCAGGATGCTCACAAAGCTTCTTAGGGGGTTATTTTTGCAATGGTGCAGTGGTTAATAGCGGTAACTGACTTCGCTCTATCACATCATCCAAGACTAATAAAAAACAGATATGTTAATTAGCATAGAAAATGTGTAAAGGCTGATATGTGAAGTTTTCTGTACGGTGATATTTATTTAATGTCTGTGGAAGGAGTCTCCAGTGTCAGCGCTAAAGCCGTACGTTTAAGTTTCTTCAGGAGACACAAGTACGCTTTATGGTTTTTCGGTAAATCATTGTCTAGGTCGGGGAGTTTCACATCAGTACAATGTCGGCTTCAAATAGTGATACCGTATCTGAACAGTATTCGTTAATTATCGACCTAGAAAAAAAAAGTCATACATTTTATGACATTATATACATTATTGTAGTAATCCAAGTGATTGTGGTGGTGGATCTGGAACCGTTTCCAGAAGTGGGAGTGAGGTGGAAATAAAGTACACCCTGAATGACACACCAATTCAAGCAATTTGGTGTAGCCCATCCATCTATTGACATGCTTCTTGGGAAACTGTAAACATTTGGAGAATACACACATAGCAATGAATGTTACAGACAGTAACCCGAGCTCAGGATCCATCCAAGGACCATGGGACTGTGAGGTAGTGAAGCTATGCTATACGCGATCATGCCTCCCAAATCACAGCTTGTGAAATCAAATTTTGTGTTCAGACACGTTCGGGTTGCAATCAACATTAATATGAGCATTTTATCTGCCTCCAGTGTAAGCCAGTACCACAATGCATGCTGTAAAACTGCTCGGTTAAGATTGACATAACACTATCAAATCCTTATCTGTCTGATGAGGATAACGGAAGACAACTTTGATCATTCCTTATCAATTTGCTCTTTGTCCTGTATGAAAGCTGAAGAACACATAGAAAAACTTTTCATGGAAGCAATTACTCTGTTTAGTTTAACTGTTTATATTATACAAAACAACTGGAATGTGAATGCAACCCATCAGGAAGATGAATGGTTTAGTGGTTTAAAAGTCTTACTCAATATCTCACCACTGGTTAATGGGATTTTACCTCACAACCTTCCAATTACTGGTGGAGCACTTTAACCGCTGAGCTCCCAATCGGAACTGAGACCATTTAACCCTTTCATTTCAACCCTTTAACATCTCTGGTTTCTCTTAAACTCTCTAGACTCTTTTCCATTCTCAATGGATCAGTTATACAGTATATCTTTACTAACATTCTACACAAAAGTTTAAATTCAGTTTTTAAAAAAAAGTTTCAGAATCCAATGAATTCAGAATCCTTACCTTTTTTTTAAAACTAGTTATTATTATTATTATTATTATTATTATTATTATTATTATTATTACTCAAGATAGATTTTTTTTAACCACTGAACACAGCTGCATCAAGTCCATAAGTCCTAAACTGTCAAGAATAAGCTATATTTTGTGGCTCATTTTCAGGACATCAGCATTTAATATTTTAGATCTGAACATTATTTTTTATTTATAAACCCACTGGAAGTTTTTTTTTTTCCCTACACGTGAATAATCCATTTACATTTTAATGCAAGTGCTATTTATCAAGTTGAAATTAATATCAGGTGCAATTTTACCTAATAAAAACATCTAAACAATGTGTCTCATTTGTCTCGTCGTTGGCTTTTTTCCTCTTTTCCCTCTATACCCACTCTCTTGGCAAAGTCGTCTCCTCACATGGGTTCTTTTACCATTGCTATGCTGATGATACTCAACTTATCTTTTCCTTCCCTCCTTCAGACACCACTGCTTCTGCCCGGATCACAGCATGTCTGATGGACATTTCATCATGGATGGCAGCTCATCAGCTGAAACTCAACCCCAGCAAAACTGAACTGCTCTTCATCCGAGGAGATTCGTCCCCATGCCAGGATCTCATGATCTCCTTGGACAACTCCATGATCTCTCCTTCAACTACTGCTCGTAACCTTGGGGTAATCGTGGACAATCAACTGTCCTTTTCATCACATATTACTAATCTAACACGGTCCTGTCGGTTTATCCTTTACAACTTTAGAAGGATTCGTCCATTTCTAACAACACAGGCCACTCAGTTGCTTGTGGAGTCTCTTGTCATTTCCAGACTAGACTACTGCAACTCGCTCCTGGCAGGTCTACCTTTGAGTGCCACCCGTCCTCTACAGATGATCCAGAATGCAGCTGCACGACTTGTTTTCAACCTCCCTAAGTTCTCTCACACCACCCCGTTGCCGCGCTCCCTTCACTGGCTTCCAGTAGCTGCACGCATCAGATTCAAAACATTGATGCTTGCCTACAAAGCCAAACGTTGAACAGCACCCTCTTATCTTAGAGCTCTCATCACCCCACGCACCGCACCACGCTCCCTCAGGTCAACAAGCACTGCTCGACTGGTCCCACCCTCTCTCGGGATGCAAGGTAGATCTGCCTCACGACTTTTCTCTGTTCTGGCACCAAGGTGGTGGAATGAACTTCCCGTCAATGTCAGAACAGCCGAGTCGCTGGCTACCTAACAGTTGCTCACTTTTCAACAGGTTTGTGTTCAGTGCACTTCGTCGTAGTCGTACGAACCAGAAATGAAGTATTCATTGATGGAGAATTTAAAGCACTCTTGTACGTCGCTCTGGATAAGGGCGTCTGGGCGTCTGCTAAATGCTATAAATGTAAATGTAATTGTAAATGGTATGTTACCTAATGTGTGCGCCTGTTCCGTGTTCATCCCTTCGTCTACGAGTAGCCGTTACTTCGCGGCTAAACATATCGAGAGGAAAATAAAGACATTTACCAGATTATTTATTAGCTCACTGTTTAAGACTTTGGACTACTGATCAGACAGTCGTGAGTTCAAATCCCAGCACTGCCAAGTTGACACCGTTGGTCCCTTGAGCAAGGCCATTAACCCTCAGCTGCTCAGATGAATAAATGAGATACATGTAAGTCGCCCTGGATAAGGGTGTCTGCCCAGTTAGATTTTAATTAGATTTCTGGCCAACCAGAACACGGGATGTGGTTTTACTTGCCCAGTGGGTTTGCTAATGAATTTATGATTGGTCCACTACTGAAAAGATTTGCATTTGGAATGAAATCAGAGTCAGCTGAACCTGAACTGGAATTTTGCTGGAATTTTTTTATTTATTTTTTTTTTTAGCTGAACCTTGTTTATTTTGTATGAATTTTTATTACCTGAATTTTCAGAATCAATATAATATTAAGATTCACATTGAAAATTTTCAACATCACATTTACACAGTTGTTTTTTTGTTTTTTTGTTTTTTGGGGGGGGGACATTTTTGTTGGAGAAAGTACAAATCAAATGCAATTTAAGAATGGGATTGTTTCTAATATTGGAAAATTTCTGAAAAAACAAAAAGACCGTTTGTGATCTAGTGGCACTGCTCCCTGTAAACACCAGGGTCTTGTGGCGTACAGCCAGGGGCCATGATTTTATTCAGAGTCAGTGACTTAAGTCCAAAACATTTATGTTAATTTTCACTTTGGACAAGTTACTTGTTCTGTTGTCTCTTTCATGGGATAGAAAATGCAGACTGAAGAAGCAAACAGTGCTTTTTTTTCTTTCTTTCTTTGCCGTCAAACGTAATATGATGTATGTAAAAGCACTGAAAAGTAATAATATGAATGAGAACTTTTTAGCGACAGTGGACCTGGACTGCTCCTCGCTCGAGCTGATATCATGTGATGCACGCTTAGGTTTGTAGTTATGTCTGAGGTTATGCCCGAATACTTATGTGCTTAATTTCACTATTAAATCCTATACATGACTATTCTGAATACGGTCTTTACTTATTAAATGACATGATGGCGAAGGTGACTGCTAATATCAGCTTCTATTCCTATAGTTATTATAACTGATATTTAGTAAATAATATTAAAGGGTAAATAATATGAATTTAATTAACTCCAGGGAACGTGCCGTTTATATGATATAAAACGTTTTGATTCAGCATTTGAACGCAGTGTGTAGCCGGTTTGTGGTCGAATAAATGAGTGGATAAATATGTTGCAGCACATTTGCCTGAATTATCTGGATTATTACGTGTACTAGGATCAGGTCGAGTCAGTGGAATTTGTTTTGTTTTTACTCCAAAAGGGATCCCTGACTGCAAACCCTTTTGAGAACCTCTAACCAAGTGTAAATAACTTAAGTAATTCCATTACTTAAAAAAAAAAAAAAAAAAAAAAAAAACACCAGTATGACCAATCCCTGCGTGAAAAGCAAAGTAACAAGCATGAACAGACAAAGTATGCAGGGCTTGCCTCACCCGTGCCCAGCCACGCAGATAACAATGCGATTTACGTAGAAGTGATGATTCACAGGACTAGTTTTGGCAGGGAAAAAAATAGCATATTTGTTTTTTTATTTAAAAGAAAGCATACAACCTTTTCTGCTGAAACGTCCACTTCAATCAAATAAAAGTATATTCACAGCAATGATAAAAAAAAAAAAATTTTAATTTTAAAAAAACAGGATAATAAATGTTCTTGTTTTTAAACAGTATTGCAAATTTCTCTCTGGACAGTTTAAACAAAAAAAAAAAAACAACATCAACAAAATAAAACAAAAACCATTCGATCATATTCAAACACATATGTACTGGTAAGATGATATAAACAGTGAGAGAACTATAGAAAAGAAACTTGCATAAATATACAGTAACGCAAAGAGAAAAAAGCTTGTAAAGCTCTATTATATGAAGGTCTTATATCGTATACTCTGGATTATAAATATATATTTATATATTATTAGGGCATGCTTATTCCACACATCACATATTTTACGGAGAGTACAGTTTTCACATGACTGCAGGAGGTGGGATTAATCGTAGCAAAAAATGATAAATTTATTTGAATGTGGCTCAGGAAGAAAAAAAAAAACAACTTTGTGCTCTTTGTGACTGTGTCCTGAGTGGATATATATATATATATATATATATATATATATATATATATATATATATATATATATATATATATATATATATATGGATGGATTTTTGTAGCCTGTTGCACCAGCTGAACATAGCCTAAACGTATCTTGTGGCGTAAAATCCGCGACAGTCGAGTTTACAATCTACTAAAAGATTATAAGGTAAAATAATAAGATTAAAGTATATATATATATATATATATATATATATATATATATATATATATATATAATATTGTAATGACGTCACTTCGCGCATCTTGGCCCAAATCTGCGGGAAATCCGCAGTAATTTTGAAAAATCGCAAGCTCCTCCGAATATTGCGGGGTTCGCTTGACTTAAATCCTGGAGGGCCTGAAAAAAAAACGACGCGACATTAAAAAAAATACAAAATAAGATGGAAAAGAGATGGATGAATGGAGTCGACCCTGATTTTGTTCATTTGCCAATGGCGGAAATAAAACTCGAAGTAGGTACGTTGCATTGAAAAAAGACGTCTCGATCGCCAAGTGGCAATTACTTCATCGTCTTACGTTATCTTAAAACTTAAAAAAATGTATATAATACAAATACTAAATGTTTTTCGGTGAGGAAATATCAGCAGGGAGGTCAACAGATTTCCGGTCAGCTTTTCTGAGTTTTGCGAAGAGAACATTAGCTGCTAAGTATGTCAGTGCTAACCATGTTTGAATTCAGAAGCTAGCAAATAAACTAGCATCTAACAGCTATCTAGCTGTCTAGTGAAATACATGGTGACATAAATCATATGGTCACTTTACAACAGAAATTCTACACCGGGCTGATTTTTTTCATTCCTCTCGACGTACTCTGATGGTTAGTGATGGACTTCACACCCTGAGTGAACTTGCGCTTGTTGGTGCAACAGGCTGCAGCTCCAGGTTTTAGCCGTACACCACTTCCTGCGTTAACGCCACTTCTATTGCTGTTAACGCACTTTCATTGCACGGTTTGTCACAGGACAACATAAACATAGCTTTGTTGTGAAAGTCTGATTAATGTTCTGATTAATATCCCCTTAATATATGTCCTGGATCTTAAATGGCACTTGTTTATTTTAGCACCATGTTTCATTTAGTTTTTGTAATGTTAGTGTTGCTGTATAGAGCAATATTTAATGCTGAAAGCTTGTAAATTACTTTACAAACGGCTTTTTTTTTTTTTTTGTACAATCACTGCCGCTATGGTCAAGCTAAATTTACGCTGGAGTTATATTATGTCAGCACAAGTTACTGGTAGTGTACCTTCAGTGTATCTTCCGGGGCATCACGCCTACCATAAAAAAATATTTTTTAAAAACCTCACAATATTAGGCATGATACACTCTTATAAAATAATTTCATATGCTTCACTTCGCTGTAACAATAAATGCACCTGCTATTGGCCGAGAACAGAAAAAAGGTAAAGAAAATACAGTACAGTTGTGTTACACCCATCTAATCACACTCTGCAATGTTAGCTTTGTTAGTTAGCTTTGATTAGTTTAGTGGAGTGGTCACCAACCCTGTTCCTGGAGATCTACCTTCCTGAAGACTTTATCTCCGACCATAATCCTGACCGTCTAATCATTGCCTTAAGAAGTTCTTGATCAACTAAAACAGGTGTGTTAGATTTTGGTTGGAGATGAAAACCTGCAGGAAGGTAGAGCTCAAGGAAGAGGACCACTGGTTTAGTGTATACGGGTGGTGTGTTACATCTTCTTGCTCTGCTAAAGAGTTCATAAGTCCCTTAATTTAGAAATAAATTGGACTGTGAGAAGGTTTTTCGTCCACGATTTTCCAGCATAGTCAATGAGCTTGGCATTTTCGCTCTCCACCATGACTTTGTCCCCCTTATTGAAAACATGGATGACCTCTGAGAACACAGATTTAAACCAGAGTTCTTTCCTGTAAACAGTTTCATAGACGGACAGAACGTCCACACGCTGCTCGTAACCGTCGGTGTACTTAAAAATGTTGTGAGCCAGCTGGATCTGCCCTTCCTGAGCTATAGAGCTATATTCCCCGTACGTTATCAGCAGGCTGAGTCTGTACTTCCCGTCTTGAGGTATGATCAGAGAATCGCAGGTGTCATTCAAACAGAAGTCGTTCAAGTGCCTATGATAACCACTCCATTTCAGGAATTTTGTCAGTGGTTGTTCTCCAACTGTAGAAGGAACAAACAGAGTATATTAAAGCATACGCTTGGATTTTGAAAGCGATATACATTTATACAGACATGGAAAATACACCAAATGTGTTTATTAGGGTATACATCAATACCGTGTTCAGACAAGAATTTTGGCTGTCAAGAACAACATACTGGGTAAGAGCTGCTATTTTCTCTCATCTATAGACCATTTTTCTCACCTAGCCTGCGCAGGAATTGTAGCGAAGTTCACAGTTTGCTTAGATTCGATCATCTTGGGTTAATCGTGAAATGTGTTGATAGCAACTTGATAGCGTTCTATCAAGTCTGAATAAGCGTTTCGGATTGATAACTGAGGGGGGTACAGTGGCTTAGAGCTTAGCACGTTTGCCTCGCACCTCCAGGGTTGGGGATTCGATTCCCGCCTCCGCCCCGTGTGTGCGGAGCCTGCATGTTCTCCCCATGTTTCGAGGGTTTCCTCCGGGTACTCCGGTTTCCTCGACCAGTACAAAGACATGCATTGTAGGCTGATTGGCATCTCTAAATTGTCTGTAGTGTGTGCGATTGTGTCCTGCGATGGGTTGGCACCCTGCCCAGGGGGTGCCCCGAGTCCCCTGGAAGATTCTCCAGGCTCCCTGCGACCCTGTGTAGGATAAGCGTATGAAAAATGGATGGATGGATGGATGGATGGATGGATGGATGGATGGATTAAGAACCTTAAAAGCATCCTCTACACGCAACACTCTAAAGTCTTCTCTCTTGCACAGCTCAGCATTTACACTGTTTAAGTTAATCATCAACCACAAACCTTCCACTTCTGTCAGAGGTAAACCGATTTCATCAGCAGCTCCATCAGCTGTGAGGGTAAGGACCTCATATTAACTGAGGGTTTCTCCCGAAAGCGTCAGTCCCTTAATGACTCAGCTCCCCTGTCACGTTTCTGCTCTCGTTCACTGACGCTTCGTAGGTCTCAAAACCGGAACTGTGACCTTCCAAGAAAAAGCTTTTCGTTTCTCCTTACTGACAACTATGAGAAGTGACAAACTCCTGCTTGAGGATGTGATGTTTCCTGCAACTAATGATCTAGATTTGCAAATCCAAAAGAATGAATAAAGAAGGGTTTCTAAGGGTTAAAGTTTCAGCTATATATTTAATCTGGTGAGCTAAAAAAAAAAAATTTACTTAACGCAGCTTTATTAACTGCTATGAATGAATGGATTACAACAGAGAGCTTGTTAGACTTTGCTTTCTTATCTCCCTCATCCTTGTTTAAATAATTGCATAATTATTGGTATTTACTTAGCAAAGCGTTTGACATTGCTAGCAAGAAAATCCTAGCAGGCTGAGAGAAAAACCTGTATGTTGCTGGCTATCTTTACATTTTATTTATTTATTTATTTATTTATTTTGCAGTGATAAGAAAACAGGGTTTGCTGTGTGACTTAATAATAATCAGCTCTTCTGTTTGTTTGTTTTTTTCTTCTTCTTTTTTTCCCCCACACGACCAAGACTGCTGAATTCACAGGTCATAGTTCGGCTAGATAGCAAGTCTTTCACATCCCTCCGGTCAATCTGTATCAGTCTGACAAGGCGATAAAAGCTCTAACAGGTCATCTGAGGTCATCTACGACATACTTGTGCTTTTTAGGAAAGAATTTTCGCCATCGTGTGTGACACCATGTTAGTGTCTAAGAGTAAAAAGTGTTTATTTACTGGTCAGGGAACACACGAGAGGTGTCCGGTCATCTACTGTGTTATCTTCTCGGATGCGGGTTAGGAATTCTGGGCCTATTCCTAGAAGAGGGGAATAAAAGAAGGTGCATTCGGGGTTATTCCAGTTGTACCGTTACATCACAAATCACATTTGTCAGCTCTGTTTGCTTTACTTTCTTTCTGTGGGCAAAAATACTCTGTATTACTGCTGCCAAGGCTTTTACATCATACTGAATGGAAATGAGAATTACCGTTGGGCTTTTCCTTGTTCATGTTTTCATTATTCTGTTAAAAGAAAAGAAAAGAAAAGAAAAGAAAAGAAAAGAAAAGAAAAGAACACAAGAAAAATGAGATTAGTGACTGAACATGGAAGCAATTAAGTCCTCATTTAAAAGCCTGTTACAGCCTTGATGGGAACGTTTTCCCAGTTTAATGCATGTTTGAACCTAATTTGTAAGCTGTAGTAAAAGTTTATCGGCCTGGCCGACACAGTCATCCACAGCGAACAGCAAGTGAAACAGAAGCCAATCCAAACATCACACGAGGGCGGGGGATTAGAATTCTTGCTCACGGGCTTTCTGGTTATCTCACAACATTCCTGTTATCAGCACAAATACTCTGTAAGCTTTTCTCCAGCCTTCTGACACTCATGCTTCGTTTAACGCCTAATAAAGGCACATTTGTAAGATTTATTCACAAGATTAACAAGTATCTTATTTGAATTTTTATAAGAAGTGCTCCCGGTGTGATATAGTCTGTATATGGCTTAATCAAAAAAGCAGAATAAAAGAAACAAACTCCTGGCATGAAGTACACAGACGTTTTTCCAGGAGCAGACTGGCGTGATCAAACATGCACCGCCAGGCCGTTCACGTAAACCGTGATTCAGATTTGTCTGTCACTGACAATTGCATCAGTTGAGTGGAACGTGTTTCAGATACTTCTGCTGCACTTCAGTTCAAGTAAAAAGAAAACATTTACAGTGGATCGTGAGAGCTTGCAGAGGTAAAGGATAGCGTGTGTTAGACAACAGAAGTCTTGCTGACTGTGATGTAAATATTCTCTAGTAGTAACGTGTCTGTCCATCCTTTGCCTCGTCCTCTTCTGGCTCTTGTCAGATGTCATTAACGTCCCCGAATCTTCACGCTTTCACATTTTCACACTTTGACACATTTCCTCCCCAAACCTATTTTACTGTGGAGTTTATGTTGTGTTTTTTTTTATTTTTTTATTGTTGAATTGCTTCAAGACACTCACATTCAACCTGTTTGAATATTTCTGGTGATAATTTACTGTGTGTGTGTGTGTGTGTGTATGTGTGTGTGTGTGTGTGTGTGTGTGTGTGTGTGTGTGTGTGTGTGTGTGTGTGTGTGTGTGTGAGAGAGAGAGAGAGAGATGCCTTTTTTCTTCACTTGTTCATCTTATCATTTGTTCTCTGTTCAGATTTTATTCTTCGCCCATATCAATGCTTTGGCAGTACGTTGTACACTTTGTCATGACAATAAAGCTCATTTGAATTGAATTGAGAGACAGAGAGAGAGACAGAGGTAAAGAGACAGAGAGGGAGAGAGGTGGAGAGCGAAAGAGAGAGCCAGATGGAGAGAGATGGAGAAAGAGGGAGACAGAGGTAAAGAGACAGAGAGACATGGAGAGAGAGAGAGAGAGAGACAGAGACAGAGACAGAAACAGAGAGGTCGAGAGAGAGAGATGGAGATAGAGAGAGACAAAGATGTAGAGAGAGAGAGATGGAGATAGACAGAGGTAAAGAGACAGAGCGAGAGATGGAGAGTGAGAGTGAGCGAGAGAGAGACAGAGAGGTAGAGAGAGAGATGGAGATAGAGAGAGACAGCAGTAGAGAGACAGTGAGAGAGGTGGAGAGTGAGAGAGAGAGACAGATAGAGATAGAGACAAAGAGGTAGAGAGCAAGATGGAGATGGAGAGAGACAGGTGACATAATATAACTCCAGTGGGAGAGAGAGAGAGATGGAGAGCAAGAGAGAGGGGGTTAGAGAGAGAGACAGAGGTAAACAGACAGCAAGAGAGAGAGAGAGAGAGAGAGAGAGAGAGAGAGAGAGAGACTGATGAATTGGTACAGGAAATATTTCTCCATATTCCATTTTAACTCCTAACTGCAGGCCTGATATTGTTCTGATATTGTTGTAAACACTGAACACGTGACAGGAGCACAATAAAGCGTTTAAAACCCTGCACCTGCTCTGTCTCCTTTTACACACACACACACACACACACACACACACACACACACACACACACACACACACACACACACACACGCCATAACATCAATTTTGTAGCTCATTGGAAATACATCCACAACACATCAATCAGAAGACACCTGAATTCACAGGAAAATAATGTGCGGATGATGAGAGGGATGTACCATTGTAACGGGGACGTCTGATTGCCATCCCACCCAACTGGCAATGTATCAGTGTATTAAGTTAAATGTTTTTATTTTTTTTTAAATAATAATAATAAATTAAAAAAAAAACACACACACACAAACTAAAGAAGTGACACATTTGCAAATTTGCTTTTTAACCTGAGAATAAGTCAGATTACAAAAAGTATTCAAATATCTGTATATACAGTATCTGACACTATTGTACCTCCATGCCTTATTTACTCTCACACCTGAGTACAAACCTGATAACCTCCGGGCATGAGAAGTCAGACATTCTGTTTGTCTAGTGAGATCAAATAATAATAATAATAATAATAATAATAATAATAATAATAATAATAATAATAATAATAATAAAAAGCTTCTGCTGTTTTCTTTTCTAACAGCTTGAGGGCTTGAGAGAAAAGCAGAATGTTAGAAAATATTTCCACGAATCCCAGAGTTTCCTAGTATCTGGTAAGTCCCGTGTTTGCACTTTTGCTGTAATGACATCAGCGTGCACTCGAGCTGGCACGGACACAAGTTTGTGTAGAGCCTGACGAGCCGTGTTAGATCGGATTCTTTGGAATGCCGTCTGACTCGGGGATAGCGCTCGAGGGCAGTCTGATCTTTCGTATAAGGAGTCGGTATATTATATTGATATCAATATCAATAAGTTTGCTTAACAGATAGTGAGGTAGATGTAATGCAAAATCTATTATTATTATTATTATTATTATTATTATTATTATTATTATTATTATCATTAAAATTAGTTATTGTTTACATTTTTAAAAAAAAATGAAATTCCAAATGAAAACATTTTAGTGAGCGTGTAGATTGTATTGGTCGTAATATCATTTCAGAGATTATTCATTCTTCATGTCTCAAGTCCCGTGAACATGCTCCAGAGATAACTACTAATGAACTGTTAACGAGGTCAACAACTAAATAAATAAATACATTTCAAAATAAATGAATGAATGAATGAATGAATGAATGAATGAATGAATAAGAAATCCCACCTTGCTTCCATGAACCTGTTGCATGTACAGGATGGCACAAAACGCCATGCAGGTGATCAGGAGGAGGAAAATGACGATGCGGCTGATGCAGATCTCGCGCCGCAGTGTGCGGTGGTTGCGCACAATCGCTTCCGACTCCATAAGCATCGTGTACGACTCGCGCACCTCGCGACCGTCCGCGCGCTCTTCTTTCCCTTCCATGTCCTCGGTCTTTAGATATCCAGCTCAACCAAAAACTCAACCAAGGTTCACATCCTCTCCTCACACACCACTATTTATAATAGTGCGTGCGTGGGTTTTTTTTTTTTTTTTTTTTTTTAAGTTTTCGACGCCCAAAACAAATTCGACACGATTACTCAAATACGACTTTCTCTCTCTCTCTCTCTCTCTCTCTCTCTCTCTCTCTTCTTCGATACACGCATTTTAATTGCTCTGCGCTTCCTGCTCAGCCCACATCGCCTCCACACACACACACACACACACACACACACACACACACGCGCGGTCCTGGCGAACATTACGAGATTGCTGAATGACTCTGGGCTACCAGCCAAATTTTTTATTTTTACTTTTTTTTTACTTCTCCAAGGGAGACCGGATAGGCAGAAACCACTGGAGTGGGGGAAAAAAACATGACTCAGTAGTGATGCAACCGGGATAAAAAAATAAATAAATAAATAATAAAAAATCATGCAAGAGCTTTAGTTAATAGTTAAACATCAGAAATTTGGGGGAAATATCATTGACTTTGGTAATGATCATTTCTGAAAGTCTCCAGAGTTCACACAGTGTGGTGCGGAAAAAAAAAAAATAATAATAATCAGACTTTTATATTTATTCGTTTATTTTTAAAACCTCCACCACGTGTTCTTGGACGCCGATGTGGCCTTCTGCTGTTGTGGACGGTTGTAATGAGTGTTTATTTGAGCTACAGCTCGAACAGGTCTGGTCGTTCACCTCTGATCTCTCTCTTGGCTCTGTGAGCTGCAGAAATGGCCCACTGGATGTTTTCCTTGTCTAGACACTGTTGTGAGTCAAACCAACATCAACGTCACTGAGATCCAGACCCTGATTATAATTATATGGCTAGGTTGGGCTGAAGCCCCAGGGCCTGAGCTCAGAGGGGGCACCTGGTTGGCTGTGGTTCGTGTTAGATCTGCATGATTGACACGTAAGAAGTAGAGATATTGAAACGACCCCTAGTACACTCCTACTAGTGAACATTTTCTTTTCATACTAGCATTCACAGCAGATCCTCACCTGTCACTGCACAGCACTGGTTCATCTCACAGCACTGAAACTCAGGTTCAAACCATCACTTACCAGCTGAACCTGATGCAAGTCACACCCTCGTCTAAAAATGATATGCTAGCTCAGTTGAGAAGCGGTGAGAAGGTGGTGCAGGCATTGTTCGAATGCCATAGGCCATAGCCTATCTGAGTATGCTTGCTGACCACAATTAGTTACTATTCGTATAATCTTACAATCTTATAATGGCTACTTTCAGCATGACAACATGCTACACGTATGACGTTCAGGTATCACCTGCTATAATTGGTTAGTTACTCAGGTATACCAGTTACTAGTTACTTACCTACTGTATACCGGAAGCTGGAACTCATCATCTTTAAATGAAAATCATCATCTTCAAATGTGTACAAATCATTTAATCCTAGGGGCCTGGTAATGTGTAAGATATTACAGCATCTGGCATTTAAAAAAAAAAAAAAAAAAAAAAGGTTTCTCGATATGCGATATGTCTCTCGAGTACGTTTGCAAGTTCTTGTTTTCTCGCTTGACGTCATCTTTTAATTTGCACATTAATACTAAGGGACACAATGGGAAAATCTTCTATAAATCTTAGCAAGTGAAATGTCTTGAATAAAGGAAGTTGTGTAATATTTCTCATTATGAGATTATTATGTAACAAATACAACACCATTAAGATTGTTTCTAGATATGTTTCAAGCATAAAAGTGACTTAGACGTGTCAGGTGATGAAGTTTTATCAGTCATCTTATTTTTAATAATATACAGAAATCTGAGGAAAGAAGCAAAATTAGCTGTGCTCTCTGAGAAAAGGGATGGTATTACTCTCTCTCTCTCTCTCTCTCTCTCTCTCTCTCTCTCTCCCCTGTCAATCACAGGAACACCACGTTCCAACATTTGTTCCCGTTAGTTCACTTATGTGGAAGAGGTTGGAAAACACTTTACTTTGGGTATGTTAGAAAGATGATAAAAGATGTGATTCCCTGGCTTCACGCGTCTCGGAGGAAACGCGTGTTAGCCTCACCCTCCCTGGTTGGTTGCTGTCATATGATTGGGGAGAGCTGACTGATGGGTGACCAAACTGGTGAGAAAAATGGGGAAGAATAAAAACATGACACAACAACACATAATATGAAATATGAAAGAAAAAAAAAAAGAAAGAAAGATTTATTGTCATATGTTTCCAGCATACAGGCATACAGCCCACATAAAGTCTTTATGAAGACTGTGGAGAGACAACATACAAGACAAAAAAAACATAAGAAGGAAGTTCACGTAAGTGAGAGAATAAAATATTGCACAAGTTTGGGATTGCACATCGAGTGAACAGTTTAAATTGTGCAATTTGACACAAAAAGAACTTTTATGTAGTTCAAATAGTGATGTAAAGAGGAAGCTCTTGTTAGACAGTTACTCACAGGGACCATACACTGAAAGCTGAATTGTTAGTGTTAGATTTTAAAACCCCTTTCTTTTAATGACATATTAACAAGCGAGCTGTTGTAGATGTTGCACTTCTCAGACCTCTGAATCATTTTCCTCTTCTTCCTATAGGTCATCTTGCTTTGTCATCAGGAAGTCCTGGGAGGAAAAAAAAAACCCAGCGGCACAATTTGAGTGCAAACAGAGGTTGAATTTCAGGAATCATGAGCCAGATGGAGCATGCCAGATGACACATAACACCATTGCAATCTGCCTCAACTCGAAAGGTGGCACATAAATAACTTCCCAGTCGGACAAAGACCATGCTTACACACATTGTAATTATAAGAACGCTTACAATAATAGTAATAATAATAATAATAATAATAATAATAATAATAATAAATATAGCTGCAAGCAGCAATTACGGGGCCAAGCACCACAGAGGCAAAGTAAGGAGGTAAGCAAGCATGATTTTAACATGGTCATGATTTTATGACAAACCGTTCAGAAGTTATAAGCAAAAATGTTCTTTTTTTTCATATCTCGCGAACACTAGGTGGCACTGTTCCGAAACTGTGCAGGTACCTTCATGTTATGATGCCCATGATATACAGGTGCATCTCAATAAATTAGAATGTCGTGGAAAAGTTCGTTTATTTCAGTAATTCAACTCAAATTGTGAAACTCGTGTATTAAATAAATTCAATGCACACAGACTGAAGTAGTTTAAGTCTTTGGTTCTTTTAATTGTGATGATTTTGGTTTAAATTTAACAAAAACCCACCAATTCACTATCTCAACAAATTAGAATATGGTGACATGCCAATCAGCTAATCAACTCAAAACACCTGCAAAGGTTTCCTGAGCCTTCAAAATGGTCTCTCAGTTTGGTTCACTAGGTAAGCCACAAACATTCATTGCCAAAGAAGCTGGCTGTTCACAGAGTGCTGTATCCAAGCATGTTAACAGAAAGTTGAGTGGAAGGAAAAAGTGTGGAAGAAAAAGATGCACAACCAACCGAGAGAACCGCAGCCTTATGAGGATTGTCAAGCAAAATCGATTCAAGAATTTGAATGAACTTCACAAGGAATGGACTGAGGCTGGGGTCAAGGCTTCAAGAGCCACCACACACAGATGTGTCAAGGAATTTGGCTACAGTTGTCGTATTCCTCTTGTTAAGCCACCCCTGAACCACAGACAACGTCAGAGGAATCTTACCTGGGCTAACGAGAAGAAGAACTGGACTGCTGCCCAGTGGTCCAAAGTCCTCTTTTCAGATGAGAGCAAGTTTTGTATTTCATTTGGAAACCAAGGTCCTAGAGTCTGGAGGAAGGGTGGAGAAGCTCATAGCCCAAGTTGCTTGAAGTCCAGTGTTAAGTTTCCACAGTCTGTGATGATTTGGGGTGCAATGTCATCTGCTGGTGTTGGTCCATTGTGTTTTTTGAAAAGCAAAGTCACTGCATCCATTTACCAAGAAATTTTGGAGCACTTCATGCTTCCTTCTGCTGACCAGCTTTTTGAAGATGCTGATTTCATTTTCCAGCAGGATTTGGCACCTGCCCACACTGCCAAAAGCACCAAAAGTTGGTTAAATGGCCATGGTGTTGGTGTGCTTGACTGGCCAGCAAACACACCAGACCTGAACCCCATAGAGAATCTATGGGGTATTGTCAAGAGGAAAATGAGAAACAGGAGACCAAAAAATGCAGATGAGCTGAAGGCCACTGTCAAAGAAACCTGGGCTTCCATACCACCTCAGCAGTGCCACAAACTGATCACCTCCATGCCGCACCGAATTGAGGCAGTAATTAAAGCAAAAGGAGCCCCTACCTAAGTATTGAGTACATGTACAGTAAATGAACATACTTTCCAGAAGGCCAACAATTCACTAAAAATGTTTTTTTATTGGTCTTATGAAATATTCTAATTTGTTGAGATAGTGAATTGGTGGGTTTTTGTTAAATGCGAGCCAAAATCATCACAATTAAAAGAACCAAAGACTTAAACTACTTCAGTCTGTGTGCATTGAATTTATTTAATACACGAGTTTCACAATTTGAGTTGAATTACTGAAATAAATGAACTTTTTCATGACATTCTAATTTATTGAGATGCACCTGTATACTAAGCTTGGTCTGAATATGCTAAAGCATTACGGAGATACAGCATCACGTCCATTTTTGCGTGATCACTTTCAAATTCATTTGCGTCATTCGAGAACGGTTTGACCAATCAGACTGGGTTCCGTAATTTTTTGTCGGCATGGTCTGAAGATGGTCTGTTTCAATCCTGATGAAAATCGGATGGGCAGTCTACGAGGAGTTCGAAAAAGTCTTTTTTTTTTTTTTACTTAATTCAAAATGGCGGACAGCAAGTTCAGCCGACCATGGCCTAATTGGTATCGTTGTTCTGTGCCTGAGCCAAGGAATCTGGCAAGACCATTCACATGACAATGAGCAAAAGTAATCAAAAGCAATTAACATCTTTAGAAATTGCATTATAATTTTTGAGAACACGGTGGCGCTGTTTCAAAACAATGCAGGTACCCTCAAGTCATGATGCCAATGACAGGTACTAAGTTTGGTCTGAATACGACATATAGCCTCACATCCGTTCCAGCATGATCGCCATCTAATTCGTCCGCATGTTATTTGAGAACAGTTTGGTTTATCAAAAAGCTTTTGATAACTTTTTTCCAGAATGGTCTGAAGATGATCTCTTACTAATTTTGTCAAAATTGGATGAATGATCTAGGACGAGTTTGAAAACGTAGGTTTTTCAGAAGATTCAAAATGGCGGACAGGAATTTTAGCCTGCCATGGCATAATTAGTATAATTGTTCTCTGCATGACCCAGGGAATCTGTCAAGACCAATCTCGTTCCAATGTGCAAAAGTACTCAAAAGCTATTAGCATTTTGTGTAATTGCATTATAATTGTTGACCACAAGGTGGCCTGAAACTTTTTCAATACTTTCGGGGCATGGTCCTGATGACACCTACCAATATTTGGAACAATGTGCCAAGTCGTTCCCGAAATACAGTGCTTAAGACTAAATTAAAAATGGCCGACCACCAAAATGGCTGACCTATGATGATGTAACATCAAACGACTTGTTATGCCCCACTGAATCTGTAGAGACAAGTGTCATGATTTTAGGACAAACCATTCATAGGTTATAAGCAAAAATGTGCTTTTTTCAAATCTCCTGACGACTATGTGGTGCTGCTCTGAAACTGTACAGGTACCCTCAAGTCGTGATGGCTATGACATATACTAAGTTTGGTATGAATACGCTGAAGCGTTTCGGAGATATAGCCTCACATCAATTTCACATAACTTTCCCACAAGTGGTTCTATGGGCTGCCATAGACTCAAGAGCGAGAAGAAGAAGAAGAAGCGGAAGAAGAAGAAAGAACACTAATGAAGCAATAGGTCCCCACGCACATCCAGTGCTTGGCCCCTAATAATAATTGCAAATAACTGTCAAAAGGGAAATGACAAATCACTGCAGTACTGATGCTGTAGTAGTTCCTCTTCCTGATGTTTTCACAGAGCACTTTGCTTTGATTGCAGTCATCAATCATGAAGTCCAAAAGTATATATTTACCTAGGCTAAAGACACTCAAACAAACTTTTCCACAACTCCACACAAGTCCTGTGGTAATTCAGTTAGCGTATCTGCTTTACTTACATAAGAGGTCATTTCAAAATAATAGCAATAGAGACAGATTTATTGAAGCTGTTATTTATTAGATTAGATTAGATTTCCAGTGGGTCAAAAGTTTACATACACGTTGTTAGTATGTGGTGGCATTGCCTTTTAATTACTTTATTTGAATCAAACACTCAAGGCAGCCTTTTGCCCATTCTTACTGACTAGAACTGGTATAGCTTTTTCAGTTCAGTCCACAAATTTTCTATGGCATTCAGGTCAGGGCTTTGTGATGGCCACGCCAATGCTTTCACTTTGCTGTCTTTTAATCCATTTTGTTACAGCTTTGGGGGTATGTTTAGGGTCATTGTCCTGCTGGAAGACCTTGTGTCCTTCTGCCTGATGTCTTGAGGTGTTACTTCAGTATTTCTAGATAACGCTCCATCCTCATGATGCCATCTATTTTCTGAAGTGCACCAGTCCCTTTTCCAGCAAAATTCTCCCACAATGTGATGCTCCCACCCCCATGCTTCACAGTTGGGATGGCCCCTTTTTCCTCTATACATGGTGCTGATATTTACAGCCAAACCGTTAAATGTTTGGCCAGAGAACGCTCCTCTAAAAGGCTGGTGATCACCTGCGAATTTCAGTCTGGCTAGTCATTTAGGCCGTAGTAATGTAGGACACTCTTAATAATGGATATATGTGTATCTGATGCCTCCAGCACCTTCACCAGTTCCTTTGTTGTTGTTTTGGGGTTCAGTTGAAGCTTTCAGGAAATTAATTTGTGCCTGAACATCTGGCTTTTTCATGAACATATGGGTGCTTTTTATATTTGCATACAATTCATTGTACAGATGCTTGTGGTACCTTCAGTTGTTCAGAAATTGCTCCTCAGGAGAAATCAGACCTGTGACGGTCCTATTTTTTTCTGAGGTCTTGGCTGAGTTGCTCTGTGGTATCATGGGCAAAAAGGCACTGTCTCTAAAAGTAGGCACTTTTAGAGCTACATGTGTGCTCCCTATTAACTCCTAATTATGAAAGTCGGCCAATCACAGGCTTTCAAAAGTCATTATATCAATTCCTGGAACATTCCAGATCGTTTAAACAGACGGTCAGCTTGGTGTCTGTAAACTTTTGACCTATTGGTATTCTGATATAGCGAATTAAAGTTGAAACAAATCTGTTTCTAATCGATATTTTTAAATGAGCTCTAATGTGAATAAAGTATTGCACTGACTTGCCAAAAGATTTGCACAGGTATATCTAAACTCTACTAAACATCCAGATTGCTGAACTGTTAAATGTGCTTGGATTTTAGCAACACAACCAAGTGAAGCAAGTGCTTCACTTCAATTTTTTTTTTTTTTCTCTCGAAAAGGAGTATGCATGAGTGTACAGGAAAAATTCTATTGTCTGCAGAAACAGACGTGAAATCTCCAGTGCCTCTTCAGTCTGACTCTCTTACTCCTTCCACATACACTCATCCTAACCTTTGATCTTTCTGTAATGATTGCCACCTCCAGGTAGTGAGTGGCTTATTCTGCTTCCTGGTGTGTTCGGCCAAGCGTGGGTTAGAATATGTAGGATGTTTCACAATAACACAAGTTGTTTACTCTGTCCTCAGAAGGCAGCTTTCCAAGAACAAACTCATAAGAATGTGAGAACAGAGAACACAATTATGAGCATTTTGTGTACTTGCTTTGGTGCAATAACCAGTTATTATAATTCATTATAATTAATTATAGTTAATAATGCTCAGTTAGCTCATGTGTCCTATAAGTAGTCCCTTAACAGTTATAATAGTTTAATTAACAGTTCTGCACTTTTTACCTATTTCCAGTGTTACAATATAGTCTATGTGATCAGTTATAATAGCGCTGCAAGACAGGGGACCTTAAGGCATGGTTTTAGACTCACAAACTTCATATCAATGCCTAAAGCAGAGAAAAGAGAAATATCTCAGTCAAAGTTGAGGAAATGAAAAGTATATCATCCAAAGAAGGGAAAAGAGAAATATCTCAGCGTGTGAAGTGAAAGCAGAAATATCTCACCCAAAGCCCAGGAAAGGAGAAGTACCACAGCCAAAGTCAGGGTAAGGTAAAGTATCTCAGCCCAAGGCAGGGAAAGGAGACAGTCTTGAGCCCAAGGCATAAAAGAAGCAGTACCCGAACTTGAAGCAAAGGAATGAGGAAGAGGCCTCGGTCAGTGTAAGTAGCATGACCTGAAGCTTAAGGAAGTGGAAGGAGCATGATTTGAGCCCAAGACAGTGCAAGGAGCAGGACCTGAGCCTAAGACAGTGGAAGGAGCAGGACCTGAGCCTGAGGCGAGGGAAAGGAGAAAGTCCTGAGCCCAAGGCAGGGGAACAAGCAAGAGCTGAGACCAAAGCAGGGAAAAGAGAAGTATCTCAGACAAAGACAGGATAAGGGGAAGTACCTAAACCCAAAGGCAGGGAAATGAGCAAGACCTGACCTCAAGTCAGGAAAGATGCAGGACCTGAAACTGAAGCGAGGGAAGGAGCAGAAACTGAGCCCAAGGCAGAGAAAGTAAAAATCTCCTGAGCTGAGACAAGCAAGACCTGAGATAAAAGCATGGAAAGGAGAAGCATCTCAGCCAATAGCAGGGATAAGGAGAAGTAACAGTCCATGGCAGGAAAAGGAGAAATTCACGAGCCCAAGGCAGGAGCAATGCAGTACCAGGACCTGAAGCAAGGGAAGGAGCAGGACCTGAGGCAGACAATGGAGCTGGACCAGAGGCAGAAGATGGACCAGGACCTGAGGCAGAGGAATTTGTCTATCTCCAACTGCCCTGGTCACTCATGAACCTTAGCCATCAGCCCTTGCCACCCAAGCCAAATACAAGAAAGAGACAGTAGGAATTATTAGTGTTAATACAAAAAACAAATAACAGGTAAGCAAAGGTAAAACCAGATTTGTTCCTGATGCTACAAACATAAATCTATACCAATACAGCATGATGTTAATGAAATATTTTAGATGTCTATCACCGAATACCATCATACTGATTTAATATTTATGCTCCTAGTCCTGGCGATGACCGACTCTCGGAATCTGCACATCAACTGGTATGTTAGGTTGCAGAGAACCTGTAGAAAATTCAACATTAGCACAATGTCTGGTTCTATGTACAATTATAACACCTTTAATCTGCAACATTCTGTAGGCAGAAAACTGGACTTGCCCTGAAATGGACTTGTATTTTATGCCATGGTACAGTGATGTGCTGGACACAAGACTTGGGGTGTTTTCCCCAAGAAAGAGTACATATGGGTTTGATGGTCAAGTGTCCAAATACTTTCCTCCTTATATGCTGATGTGACCAAGGCAGAATTTGAGTTTGATACCCCTGTGGTAGAAAACAAAAAATTCCATATTATGGTCTCAAAAAAACCAAAACAACAATAATTAATTAAGCACTAGTAGATTAGTGGTTAAAGATCTGCTTGAGTGATTTGTTTTCAGAGCTAGAGTTTGGCCCTTACGTCATATGCGTTATTCTGAGCTCTGTGCTTGACTTGTATTTACTTTTAAGATGTTTATATAAAACCATCTGCCAAATGAATAAACTAGACGGTAAATTAGACAGACATTATTTTAACTGGAAAGAGAGATGGCAAAACATGGCATAGTGACTAACCCAACTTTATTTAATACATTTTGAATGCAAGTGGGTTCCAAGTAACTCGTATTTTAGACAGTGATGAAGAAGGGAGGACTTCACAGGTTGTACTTATGCACTTAAGGAAAGATAACTTTGGTATGATTTCAGTGATTTCAATTCCGCTAAAACCTGTTTGTAGAGCAACATCAAAGGTTTAAGATACATCATCCAAAAGAATGTCCAAGGAATGAACAGTGAAACAGTTTTTTGGCATATTAGCCTCATGGCTCCAGTGCAAGACTAAAATAACAAACCTCAGAACTTTGTCTTGGCTGAGTGGATTGTACTAACCCCATTTCCATAAAAGTTGGGATTTTTTTCTAAAATGCAATAAAAACTAAAATCTGTGATTTGTCAAGTCTCTTGAAACTTTAATTAACTGACAAAAGTACAAAGAAAAGATATTTAATGTTTTCACTGAACAACTTAATTGTCTTTTGTAAATATAAACAAATTTAGAATTTCAACATTTCAACACACTCAAAAAAAGTTGGGACAGAGGCATGTTTACCGCTGTGTTACATCACCCTTCCTTTTACTTACACTTTTTAATGGATTGGGAACTGAGGATACTAATTGTTGCAGTTTTGCAAGTGGAATTGTTGCCCATTCTTGCTTGATACAAGACTTCAACTGCTCAACAGTCCTTGGTCACCACTGTCTGATTCTCCTCTTCCCACTGGAGACAGATGTGGACTGCTGGCAGGCCAGTCAAGCACACGCACTCTGTGTCTACGAAGCCACGCTGTTCTATCATGTGCAGAATGAGGCGTGGCATTGTCCTGCTGAAATAACCATGGACTTCCTGGGAAAAGACGTTGCCTTGATGGCAACATATGTCTCTCTAAAATCCCAACATATGTCTCCGCGTCAATGGTACCTTCACACATATGCAAGTCACCCATTCCGTGGGCACTGATGCACCCCCATACCATGCTGGCTTTTGCACCTTTCGCTTATAACAGTCTGGTTGGTCTTTTTTCATCTTTGGCACAGTGAACTCGATGTCCATTTTTCCCAAAAACAAGCAGAAACATGGACTCATCTGACCACAGCACACTGCCTTTCAGTCCATCTGAGATGAGCTCGGGCCCAGAGAACTCGCTGGCGTTTCTGCATAGAGTTGATGTGTGGTGATGTTACCAATTAACCTGATCCTCCAAAATGGTGTTACTTGAATATTCTATGAAATTTTCAGTCTTATTTTGCCTCTGTCCCAACTTTTTTTGAATGTGTTGAAGGCATCAAATTCTAAATTCGTTTATATTTACAAAATACAATTAAGTTGGTCAGTGAAAGCATTGAGTATCTTTTCTTTGTACTTTAATTAATTAAAGTTTCAAGAGACTTGTCAAATCACAGATTTTTGTTTTCACTGCATATGTCATTAAAGAATGTAAACAACTGAGAAATGTCAGGCCATCATTATTTTAATTACTGCAACTACTGTAGAGTTAGGACTACACAGGACATACAAATTAATCATATTGTCCTTATGACAAGCCTTGCATTTTATTAAAGCCTGGTGAGGCTTTAATGCACACGGTTAAAGACTGACTTGCATTGAAATGGCTGGAGTAATTACGCATTATTTGGTGATATTTGCATTAGGGGTATAATACAATGCAACTATCTGTATCGGTTTAGTGCTCCAAATATTCATATCTATATTCGGTCTTAAACTCTAATTGGACTTGGACTAAAAGGGTTTTTTTTAGGGGTCCAAGCACCAAAGGATTTTACAGGTTGGCCCATATCTCATAAACCATTTGTCCCACTACCAAAATTCTTTTGATGCCCTGATGCCCAGCTTTGACCAGGCAGTTACTAAGGGTGAATAAATGAACCCTGCCGAAGAAAAAAACAACAACATTATTACAATCCATGTCGATTTGTAATATTTTCCAACACTTAACAGAGTTAAGTTATTGTTCTGATCAGGGATGTTTCTGGTTATTGTGAATTACCGCTATTACCCAGCTGCACCTTCTTTCATAAGTAGAATTAAATGAATCATCAGAAACCATTTGGAACAACACTACCATTACAGACCACCTGAAACACATTTAAAACTCATTAGGCACCAGTAGAAATCTCCGACTGTTTCTACTTTTTTTTTTTCTTTTTTAAATCAGGGAATAATGCAACGAGGGTAAACAAATGATCTCAGCTCTATATTTTTGAACACACAATATTTTACTGGAAGGGTCTGCACAGATCTGTCTGATGTACATGAGGTCTTAATTTAAAAAAAAAAAAAAAAAATTAAAAAAGACCAACGTATAATGTACAATACTGTACTCTGATGTACAGCGTAACCTTTTGCACACCGTATACAATCAAAAATATTTACACATTTCAAAAGGAGAAACCGACATGAGTCACTTACATCGTTTTGTCTTGTTTTATTAAATAGAAGTCACTCTGAGGATGGAACGCACTCTCGGGCTGTCTCTGGATTTTTGGAAACAAGCCTCGCACATACACACAAGGGAGAGAGGAACTGTGGGATTTTTAATTTTTTTTTCAGCGTATACAGTTTGTGATGTTCGGGAAAAGGCGCTCTATATTTAGACTTGCTGTGTAAAGAGGTTTCATAGCATTTCTCGTAGTGAGTGATTCAAGAGAACATTTACGAGCCACTATTCAGTCAAGAAGCACGTGGTAAAATACTTGCATATGGGTGGCTTTGTTGAATTAATGTCGCAGTTATTTTATTTACTTTATTTGCAGGATAGCCTTTTTTCTTTTTTTGTTTTTTTACCCCAACTGTATCCATTTTTATACACTATATGACCCAAAGTTTGTGCACAGCTGACCATCACACTCATATTTGCTTGTTGAACATCTTACTCCAGTTTTAGTTTACTTTACTGTTATGACAACCTCCACTCTTCTGGGAAGGCACCGACGTTGGGTAAGGAGGCTCCGGTTCCAGTTCATCCAAAGGTATTCCGGGTTCTGTGCAGGACACTCGAGTTCATCCGCTCCAACCATAACGCACAATGTCTTCATGGAGCTTTTTTGCTTGCTTTGTGCAACAGGTGTGGAACTCTTAGGTTTGGGCTTCTTGGTTCCAGTGAAGGGAAATCGTAAAGCTACAGCATACAAAGACATTCTATACAATTGTGTGCTTCCAGCTTTGGGGTTTAGTGAAGAACTACATATGGATGTGATGGTCAGGTGTCCACTTACTATTGGCCATACAGTGCATATCAGCTGGTTTGAACTGACCCCGTTTGCTGGAGGGTAAAATTATAGCAAAAAATAAAAAAAATAAAAAAAACCAAGCATGGTAAACAGGTCCACAGGAGTAAAACCTTTCACAACACTTTCTCTGAAGGCCATGAAGAGCAGGCCCCTCAGAGGCAGATTATGTAAAAGTGTGTAAAATCGAGTGCGTGAGTGTGTGTGAGCGTGATACTTCTTGTATAAGGACAAGGCCCAAAATAAATAAATAAATAAATAAATAATCCGTTGCCTTGGAGCTTTTGGGGGAATGGCGTCACGGTTAGGTGTCTGCCAATACTTTTATATCAGGGTATGTTTCTGTATTTGTGGCTGTATTTACTCCTTTTGGGTGGATTTTTGTTTGTCCTTGGTGCAGTTTGTTCAGGCTGGTGAGTACACAGCAGTCGCACTTAGGTGTGGTGACGAAAAACAGCTGTTGTTGCAGAAGCTGAATATAAATAACAAGAGTACCGATGTTAAAAATATTCATTTCTATTATGATTATAGTATTTCAGCGTTTTTTTGTTTTGTTTTTTTGTTTTTTTGTGATGACAACGTGCTTGGCAGAGTTCTGCGATTTCTGGTGAAAAGTTCATTTAAACCTGCAACCATCCTGGGACTCGTCACCAACGAGGTGACGAGGAGTAATACAGAGAGGAAGTCAGGGCACTTTCAACATGGTGTGATGAGAACTCTCTATCTCTGCATGTCAGCATGACCAAGGAGATGATTGCGGATCACAGGAAGTCAAAGAGAGGGAGTCACGCTCCTATCAACATCAATGGGGTGGAGGTGGAGAGAGTTAAGAGCTACAAGTCCCTTGGTGTTATATCTCTCCTGGAGCCTCCACACAGACACAGTAGTGAGAGCAGCCGGTCAGCGTCTCTACTTTCTGAGGAAGTTTAAAAGGTTTGGCATTTCCTCTGACATCATGTCAAACGTCTACCGCTGCACGATAGAGAGCATTCTGACCTGCTGCATCACTGTTTGGTACGGCAGCTGATCTGCCTCGGAACTGGAGAAAAAGATGGCCTTACAGGACATTTACCAAACACGTTGTTTGAGAAAGGCCAGGCAGTATTATTGAGGAATGCACTCACCCTGCTCATCACCTGTTCGCGACGCTGCCGCTTCCGTTGCATCTCTGCAACAATACCTGTTTGTACTGTCGATGTCTGAATCTGAGCCTCGTCACAAGCATTTCAATGCCCAGTGTACCCAGTGCAACTGTGCAAATGACAAATAAACGACTCTTCACCATTGATTTGCTTACAGGAACGGCCCAAACGTGCCCCAAAATCCTGCCTATCTATCCACCGAGCCTCCTCTCAAACAGAACACATGGTGTTATTTTATAGTTTAATTTCGCCATATTTTTCATCGCATGCCTATTTGGACAAGAATGTGAAAAGGCTTCTGGGAGTATTTTTAACATACCGCATTTTTTCTCGTGACTATAAAAAAAAAAAAAAGGGGATGTTGAAATTTTTCTGACGTCTGTTCCGTTCAGATTGACGCAGTCGAGGGGTCATGTACACGACAAATGCAGAACAAATGCAACAGCACGGATTGACACAAAATAAATATGATTTCAAAGTAGCAATAATAATAATAATAATAATAATAATAATAATAATAATAATAATAATAATAATAATACATTATTACAAACGTGAAGTCCAGTCTCGAGTCCGTTTCAGTTCATTTGCATTTTGCAAATTCTGAGCCACGTCACATTTGAAGGGATTTTTTTTTTTTTTTTTTTTTTTTTACAAAAAAAAAAAAAAAGCACAGTCCTGTACATTTCATTTCACACTCACACTCTTTTCCAAAAGATAGTGTGTTTGCTGCTTTACAGTTCCAACAACAACAAAAAAAAAAAAACACGATTGTTTAAGATGGCTTTTCGGTTTCAGAACACTGCGTCCAAACTTTGAGGGAATCTATGCAGCGTCCGATCATGCGCAGAAAGTCTTTATACATTCTTGTATAGAATCCAGCTCTATACACACACACACACACACACACACACACACACACACACACACACACACATACATGCGCACACAAAGAAAAAAAATTGGTAATTTTGACTCGAATCCTTCATCAGACTGAATCTTTTCTCGCATCGCGGACGTGCTGCGGTTCCCCCGAGACCTCGTGACGTGTCAGTATCACTCATGTGCCGATAATTACACAATATAATCTGTGTGATTTTCAGCACACAAAATATAAACAGATGTGAATGACTTCTGAGAGGTGAGGGGGTGTGGCCAAGAGGATGGCTGCAGAGAAGTGAGTGAGGGGGCGCAAGGCCAGACGGAAGGCTACAGAAAGGCGAGTGAGGGGACGTGACCAGGAGGGTGACTTCAGAGAGGTGACTGAGGGGGTGTGGCCAGGATGATGGCTTCAGAGAAGTGAGTGAGGGGGCGTGGAAAGGAGGATGGCTTCAGAGAGGTGAGTGAGGGGGTGTGGCCAGGATGATGGCTTCAGAGAGACGAGTGAGGGGGCGTGACCAGGAAGAAGGCATCAGAGAAGTGAGTGAGGGGGCGGGGCAAGGAGGATGGCTTCAGAGAGGCGAGTGAGGGGGCGTGACCAGGAGGATAGCTTCAGAGAGGTGAGTGAGGGGGCGTGGCCAGGAGGATGACTTTAGAGAAGTGAGGGGGCGTGGCAAAAAGAAGAAGCCGTGCAAAGACCTGAAGGTACATCAGGAAGATGGTTTCAGAGAAGTAAGGGGGTGTGGCCAGGTGAAAAAAATGCAGAGAGGTGAGGGGGTGTGGCCAAGGGTTAGGGTTAGGGTTAGGGTTGGCCAGGAGGACGACTACAGTGAGGTGAGCGAGGGGGCATTGGCAAGAAAACGGCTACAAAGAGGGGAACGGGCGTGGCCAGAAGGGCGGCTTAAGAGATTTTGCTTTAAAAAAAAATTACAATTTTAGGATTTAAATTCGATGAATTTTTTTTTGGATAGTTATACAATCATCGTTGGACATTTTATTTCTTTATTCTATTTTGTGTGTAATTTATATACGGTTATCAGATTTTCTTCTCTATATCAGTATATCATATTTAACATCCTTCAGAAGTTTGCTTATATTTGAACACTGAGCTTAAATGTTATTATTGTAAATAATTAGGTATTTATTGTGCTTAAAAAAAATAATAAATAAATAAATCATGATATATCAGCACATGACCAAACTGCACAGAGTTACAAACGTCTTCTGAATACCAAAACCAGAGCTAAAATCCCTCTTGTGTTTCAAAAATGTACTTAGTGGATTCAGATGGAGTTCTATGATTATAATTACATCATTCATTACGCCATGTTTGCTAGGGAGCTGGGAGTAAGCTGGACAGTGACGGGGGAATAACGTCTCTGTCTCAAATGGAAAATATTCTGCTGACATTAACATGAAGACAAAGCGTGAGATTGTTTTTAATCGCTCAGTTCGGCCATGTGGGCGGTGAAGAACTCAATCTGATGATGAGTAAGAGGATCAGATTCGAGGTTCTCTGGGCCAAGGACACATGTGAGAAATCTTGAGAAATGAAAGCTGAGATCGAATTTACAGTAGATAGTGAAGCAACAGCCGTGAATGAGGGTCATCGCGATGCTTATACCCTTGTGTGTCACTCCTCCGATTTTTAGCTCCAGCTGTGACTTCCCATCAGCCATGCCGTAGTCAGGCCTGACAAAAACGGATTAACGCATATTCCCGTCGGGGGGGGAAAGGGGTGGGTTGGTGGGTGGCGGGGATTATTTACGATGTATTAACTCCTTTCTAAAAATCACTTTTCGAAGGTAGAAACTGGAGTGTTTGCGTATATGTTTTGGGGTTTTACGGCAATCCCCAGGAGCTCAGGGACCACCTCTCACTTTACTATCACTTTCTAATTATCATTACAATTAAAATTATTCGTAAAGTGTTAGATCTGACCTTTAGGCCTATTATTTTATTTTTCATCCAAAAAGTGCCATTTTTAACCAATTTTTGGTTACAGCTACCTGATGTTTACTACGTACGTGTTTAATGGTAGCTCAGTGGAACGCGCTGATCGATTTTATCACACGTTATTTAAAACCCAAAATATTTACCATGACAGAAAGCAAGGACGCCACGTCGGCGCACCTTTCTAGCGAGAAAATCAGGTCGAAAGGTCATCAATCAGTCCGTACGGGATTCTGCGATTGAGTTTTTTTGTGATTGTTGATTTTGCTGGGCTTCCCCCCTCCCTCCCTCCCCCCCCCTTCAAAATTTGCGATGCAACCTGCCCAGACCTGCGGTGGTTTCCTCCGAATATTGCTTGACGTCGCGTTCATTTCCGCGAACGCAAAATCCTGGAAGGATTTCTCCTGACTAACGAGAGATTCGAAGGAAGGGGGCGGGGTTTCCCAGAGGGTCAGTTAACAGTTAACAGTGAGTTCAAAACATGTATAATATATACGTGACTGTCAATCGTTCCAGATTCATGACTCTTTTTTTGGCGTATTTTTTGGAGTGACACCTGCTAAGTATATCAGGTCTGAGTATTAAAGTATTAGACAAGAGCACCTTTTCAACTTTTACGTAGGTTTACCCTGCTAACTCACCAGCATGTGATGTTAAGTTTGTTAGCATTAGCTTCCTAAAGTGTCAATTCCTGGTCGAAAAAAATATTTCGAATTCAAGGAGCTATCGCGGCATAGACGAGGCAGCAATCAAAGGTTCGAGCCACCGGGCAGAGACGCTAGCATTAGCTTCTGAGCGAGGTTCTTTGGAAATTTAAAACAGCTTTTCTTCTGTCGGGTTCTGATTCTCCTGGGTGCACTTTCTTTCACATTTTGTACGAAATGAAGCCTCCAATACTGCTGTATCTGGGTGTAATACGCATTAGCTCTTAGCACAAGTGTAGCATCTTTTTTTTCTTTTTTTTTTTTTTTTTTTAAAAACATGACTTCCTCAGATTTGGATTCTCCAAAACATTTTCATCATCTCGCTTTCTTTCATGTTTTTTTTTTTTTTTTTAATTTTTACTTTTTTAAATATAACCTCTTCAAAACTGCCTTTTGTGAGCAAACGACTGGACTGAAATGTTAGCATTAGCTCGTAGACAGCATTAGCAGGTGACATTTCCTCACGTTTCCTCATTTTTGTTTCTTTTGTCCACGGCACCACAAATGCTCCAGCAATCCCACACGAAACTGGACTGAGAACAGTTTCTTTATCTTATCTATACGCACTTCCTTGCACGCTTTGTACACAGCGTTAACACGGAAAAAGTAAAACGGGTTTTAAACGGATGATTCACTGCACTGTGATGTTAGCATCAGTTCCTAGAGCAAGCCTTCATTCTTTGAAAATGACTTATTGTCAGCTTCTAGATTTCATTAGCACGCTTCACACTGTATGCGACACTGTCGATCGATCAGCCGGTCTGACCGGCTGATCTGCCGCAGTGAGGTGTTAGCATTAGCTCCATTGGAAATGATGAAAACGTATAGCGTACAGAGCGCGATGAAACCATGAAAGTGTCTTCTCCTTCACATTCCTAAGCGGGTTTAACTGAATGATCCACTGGATTGAGATGTTAGCGACTCTTAGCGCGTTATTGAGAACGTAAAGCGTCTTTCTGCGCTGTTGCGCGAACGCGCTTCCTGTCACGCCTTGTAAGCGTTAGCAGCGGGCGCTAGGGCGAGCTGACCGTTGGGCGGCGCGGAGCATTGCTCCTCCTCCAGCAGGACGCCGGGCTCAGCGTGCGGGATGCTATCGTGGTAGCTGCTGAAGCTGATGTTGTCCTCCTTGAGCTCGATGGTCCAGAATGGCGCGTTGAGCTTGCGGTTGCGGTACTCGCGGTACGTGTAGACGGCGCCCACGAAGCCCATGAGCAGCACCAGCAGGACGATGATCACAGCCAGGACGATGACGTTGAACTGCGTCCACGAGACCACAGCTAGCGCCGAGGCCGTGCTGTTGCTGGCCGCGGGGTCTCCCGGGCCGGAACGGAGGGGCGGGGCTTTGCTGTGGCCGACGGAGGCGGGAGAGGAGGTGAAGAGGATAGACGAAGGAGGTGCAGAGGTGGAGCTGGAGGTCTGGGGGCTTGTGGTGACGGATGTTCTCGTAGGAACTGGGAGGAGCCTCGCGGCTGAAAGACGAGAACAATCCATCATTAGCATATTTTTTAAAAATGTAAACAATTACAACTTCAGACAAGACACAGAAGCCGAATGAAAAATTCTCAAAAGTAAGTGCCCCCCAAGTCTCACTTGATTTTCAGTGACTTATTTATGAGTAATAACCGACTCAAAGGCATTTTCAAAAGATTTAAGATTAGATTTAATATTTATATAAGCAGAATAATGCACTTTGGGCAAAATAGTCCATTCTAAGGTGGTGCAATAAAACACCACCCCAAAGTGGATCATTTAAATTTTTTTCAGCACAGCCCGAAGTGTGTTATTCCATTTATACCACATTAATTTGCAAATCATTACACATTTATTAATGAATAATACATTACTCTTTTTAACTGCTCATAGTTAAATTTAATGTTGTGGCTGCTGTTACGGAAAACTATTTCAGACCTTCTGAACGTTTCTGGTAACTTCGTAAGCCAACATCAGTGATTGGTCCCCCCTTGTGCCACCAAAACAGCTCTGCCCCGTCGAGGCATGGACTCCACAAGACCTCTGAAGGTGTGCTGTGGTATCTGGCACCAAGACGTTAGCAGCAGATCCTTTAAATCCTGTAAGTTGCGAGGTGGTGCCTCCACGGATCGAATTTGTTTGTCCAGCACATCCCACAGATGCCCGATCGGATTGAGATCTGGGGAATCTGGAGGCCGAGTCAACACCTTGAACTCTTCGTCATGTTCCTCAAACCATTCCTGAACAAATACACCCATGAAGGGGTGTATTTGGACTGCCACAATGTTTAGATAGGAGGTACATGTCAAATTAAAAATCCACATGAATGCCAGGACCCAAGATTTCCAAACAGCAGAACATTTCCTCCGCTGGCTTGCCTTCTTCCCATAGTGCATCCTGGTGCCACCTCTTCCCCAGGTAAGGTCCTTGTCAAAGTCGCTCAGATCCTTACGCTTGCCCATTTTTCCTACTTCCAACACATCAACCTCGAGAACTGACTGTTCACTTGCTGCCTAATATATCCCACCCCTTGACAGGTGTCACTGTAAGGAGATAATCAATGTTATTCTCTTCACCTGTCAGTGGTTTTAATGTTATGGCTGATCGGTTTATCCATTTTTTTTTTAGGAACATGTTCACATTACATCCATTGAAACCCATTTATTGTGGACAACTACATCATTTTCTAAAATGTATAACACGGACCCAAACCGTATCCCAATGTACAATCATATCATCTAGGAATTTGAACATCTGCATGTTCTGGCGTTCCTCTAAGACTGTTCTGGGTCGGAACTTTAAACCACTTCAAATAATTCCGAGGAACCACTTGTGGTTTGGAGATGCTTTGGGAACACTGCCTGCTATTATGTTACCAAAAAAAGCTGAGATGCTTCCAAGAAATCATCTGATTGTTCCTAAAATAAAGTCGAATACTCATGATCTTATGAGCCATGACATTTAGTTTAGTAGCTTTAGCAGATTCCTGGTATACAATGCTGATTCTTGATGACTCAGGAGGGTCAGGATGGTGATACTGGATTTCATAAAACTGAATCTGAACATGAGGCTAATGATGAACCCTTATGTTATAACTCAGTTGTGCTGTATTTGTCTCGATGAGTTTAAATTAGGAATACTCTTCGATCAGTGAATCTTTGGATTTGAGATCCAAAGATGAATATGAGACGACGTGACTGATAGGTGTTTCTTGCTTCTTGTTGCCGAGATGTGCCCCGTTAGACTGACTGTTTACACAGTTAATAGCTCTGAACGTCTACTCTTGGTTTGAGCCCTGGGTTTCGCCTGAAAATTCTGATCTATCGTTGTTGGTGCCTGATGGGCTGGTTTGAGTATTTCAGAAACTGCTGATCTCCTGGGATTTTCACACACAACAGTCTCAGACTGGAAAAAGTCTTCAACCGTCCAGTTTGGGTGAGTCTGTGCCCGTGATAGCCTCAGACTCTCGTTCTTGGCTGACAGGAGTGGAACCTGACTGCAAGGTTCGACGTTTTGTGCACGCTGAGATGCTTTTCTGCTCACCACGGTGGTAAAGAGTGATCATACTGTATGAGTTCCTATATCCTTCCTGCCTGGCAGCTCGAACCAAGCTGGAAATTTCCCTCATACCTATCCACCCACAGACCTGTCATTCACTCAATGTTTTTTTTTTTTTGTTCGTTTGTTTTTCGCACCATTCCATGTCAATTCTAGAGATTGTTGTGTGTGAAAATCCCAGGAGATCAGCAGTTTCTGAAATACTCAAACCAGCCCATCTGGTACCAACACCTATGCCACGGTTAAAGCCACACACAGTGAGCGAAAAAAGTACTTGACCCCCTGCTGATTTTGTATGTTTGCCCACTGACAAAGAAATGATCAGTCTATAATTTTAATGGTAGGTGTATTTTAACAGTGAGAGACAGAACAACAACAAAAAAAATCCAGAAAAACACATTTCAAAAAAGTTATAAATTGATTTGCATTTTAATGAAGGAAATAAGTATTTGATCCCCTATCAATCAGCAAGATTTCTGGCTCCCAGGTGACTTTTACACAGGTAACGAGCTGAGATTAGGAGCACTCTCTTAAAGGGAGAGCACACGGCACACACAGAGCTAACAACAAACAAAATGACCAAAAAAATTCTATTTCAATCTTCCAGAAATACGTAAGGAATAATTGACGACGGGCCGTTTAATTATTAGAGAAATAACGCGCACCGGAGGTGGTAACGCGGCCACGAGGCGAAGCGGAGGCTTGAGCCGTTGCTATACAGTTATCGGAGAGAGACAGAGAGCGAGAGAGCATGTGTGATTGCAGTAACGAGACCTTCTAAAATGACGCTTGAGATGGGATGCGTAATAAATTAGCTCCACACACAAGAAAACCTGACAAATGTCTTGAAACAAAACATCTGAATACTGTCTCGTGGTGTGGTAACTGTGGTATAAGTGGAATAATTGACTCCGGTCCGTTGAATCACGTCGCATTACCACCTCGGGGTGTGCATTATTTTCTGTGCGCATATATTATTCAACGTCCCGTCGTCAATTATCCCTTCCACGTTTCATGGGATATGTCTCGTAATCATTTTTAAAATGTTTATTTTACTAAAACATTTGCAGAAAAACACTAGCCCTCATTTATCAATGATTGCTGCAAACTGGCGTATAAACGTTTTCGAACTAAAAATTCCCGTCAGATTTGTAGATGAACTCCAATCATGCCATAAATTTCCGGGTGCATTCACAGCTGAAAAAAAAAAAAAAGATGCCTAAACAGTGAGAGAGGGCCTCCTAAGCATGGAGTGCGCTAACGCTTTTGCTACCACAGACACACACACTAACTCTTCATCCTTTTTATAGGGCGCCATTACTTTTGTCCTAACCGAATGGCTAGCATTTATCGGTATTAATTTAAGGCTTTGTTTTGGATCACTTCAAGCCACTGATATTAAATGAATAATTATAACAGGACGTTGACTCAGACAAACTCAGGAGCAAGCGACAGATCACTTCCCCCCCCCACCCCCCCCCCCAACTGATATGCGCTTTTTCCATTTTCATGAACGTGACATTTCTTGGAAGTGATCCTGCGAACGTGTTGTGTCCAGTTCGATAACTGAGTCATGTTTGTTGAGTCACGGTCACAGTGTTTCATACTGTGTTTTCACTTTCCGTTTTTTTTTTTTTCCCCCACTCTCTCATCATTGCTTTCTAATGTTTCCAGAGTGTTTGTATATCTTGTCCTCCAGTTCTCACCTTTGCCTCTTTGCCGCAAACCAATGGACGCCAGCACTTGCAGTTATCTGTTCCCCAGAGGCTACGTCTTTGTTGCGTTTTAAACACAGCTGCGCTGTATTACAGGAAAAGGCTGATCTTACGCAGCAAAAAGCCGTCATTAAGCTGGCGTCTGTAGTCGTCAACACATTTCATCATGCAGTGACATCATTTCGAGCGCTTGGCAGCGTCACTGAAACCTTTCAGACGCTTAAGACAACAGCGTTCGTTCCTGTAAATGATTTTAAAAAAGATAAAGGAGGTCTACAAACAACTTCTCTCTGCATAGGCATCAACATAAATTCCTTTTTATACTAAAGTGTAAAATCTTTTTTTTATATGATATGAAACTATCGTTCTGTTAAACATCCAGCAGATTTTAATTAATTTAACATGACAAACAAGTGATAAAATGCTGGCCATCCTGGCCCAGATGCTGCAAGACAGGCTTTGTGGCTTGTCCACGTGATCTTTAGCAAACTGCAGACGGGCAGCGATGTTCTTTTAGGAGAGCAGTGGCTTTCTCCTTGCAACCCTGCCATGCACACCATTGTTATTCAGTGTTCTCCTGATGGTGGGCTCACGAACATTAACATTAGTCAACGTGTGAGAGGCCTTCAGCCGCTTAGAAGTTACCCTGGGTTCCTCTGTGACCTCGTGGACTATTGCACGTGTTGCTCTTGGAGCGATGTTTGTTGGTCTCCACTCCTGGGGAGGGGGAACACTGGTCTTGAATTCCCTCCATTTGTACACAATCTCTCTGAATCTGGATGGCTGGAGTCCAAACTCTTTAGAGATGGTTCTGTAACAAGATCTTTTCTGAGGTCCTCAAAGATCTCCTTTGTTCGCGCCATGATACACTTCCACAAACGTGTTGTGAAGATCAGACTCTGATAGATCCCTGTTCTTCAAATAAAACCGGGCGCTCACTCGGACCTGATTGTCGTCCCATTGATCGAAATCACCTGACTCTAATGTCACCTTGAAATGAACTGCTAATCCTAGAGGTTCATATACTTTTGCCTTCACAGATATGTAATATTTGATCATTTTCCTCAATAAAGAAACGACCAAGTATAATACTTTTTGTTTAATTTGTTTAATCGGGATCTCTTTGTCTACTTTTAAGACTTCTGATGATGTTTTAGCTCATGTTTATGTAGATATATAGAAAATTCCAAAGGGTTCACAAACTTTCAAGTACCACTGTACTTCCTGTCATTCACTATTCATTCACATTCACTAATGTGATTTACTCATTTCCTAGTTCACAGGCAGACACACACACACACACACACACACACACACACACACACACACACACACACACACACACACACACAGACAGACCTCTCAGTGTGCAGTTGTGGGCGAGCGCGTCTCCTGTGTATCCGGAGGCACAGAGCTCACAGCGTGCCCCGGCGGTGTGGTTGGCACACATCAGGCAGCGCCCGCTCTCCGGGTGACAGATCCGGGGCCATGAGCCAGGATGGGCGTTCCCGTTACACTCACAGCCCACGCATTCGCCTCTTGATTTATAAAAGCCGTCTGTACACACTTCACAGGTGGGTGATGCAAAGCCAGCCTTACATTCGTCACACACAGCATGGCCGCTGGAGTCTGTTAATAAAATCATTCACACACACACACACACACACACACACACACACACACACACACACACAAACAACAGAAGCACAGTTTCACTTGTCAAGTCCTAACAGGAGATGTACTGGAGTGCATGTGTGTGTGTGTGTGTGTGTGTGTGTGTGTGTGTGTGTGTGTGTGTGTGTGTGTGGACACATTTACGAACGATATCAACAATAAAACAACTAAAACAACATTTTTTTCTCTAAATGCTTTTTTTTGTATCAGAACTGATACAGAATTGTACGGTTACCGCATTTTACACCACAGTGATACTGAACTCTGGATCCTGATTGGACAGATGCGCGGTGTTGATTAATTTTCTATAACAGCGGCTCTGACAGTAGTGGAGCTCCGAATCACGGGTTTACGTTGTCGTTTCTATAGTAACAGCTCGTTCGTATACTTCACATAAACGGATGTTAAAAATATTTAGTATGGTGAAGTATGCTGTAAGGAGAATAAATGTTTATTTGGCATTTGTGGGAGGAGTCTCCAGTCTTGGTGCTTTTTGTGACAGTCAGAGGTAAAGGCGTAACGGTCAGAGGTTCTATGACATTTTGTTCTTTAATTTTAATAAATAAAAAACTGTAAATGTAAAACTGTAAAAAATAAATAAATAAATAAATAAATAATAATAATAATAATAATAATAATAATAATAATAAACATTGCTGTATTATGAGAGGAATAAAACACTTCAGGGCATGCTGTTATAGGAAACTAATCATCTTCAGGGTGGTAACAGTAACTCCGCTGTCTTCTTAGTCACCTTGTAGCTCAGTTTGAGATTAAATCTTATATTGTTGTCATGCACAGTGTGTGAATCATACTATAATTTGATGAAAATGTAAATAATCTATGATATAAAAGGAATAAATCTATTTAACGATTCGGTGTAATAAATCACTCTGGGTAGTCGCCCACTAAACACACCCCTGTAGGCTATACACCCCCTACAACCTTACTTTCATGAAAACTTGATTTTTCAGTTGCTGAACGGTTATACGTTTTTGTGGAATGCTGCTTATTCGCTTTTCTCCGTCACGCAATCCCGTTTTTTAATGCGTTCGTCCGTTTCAGCGTGTTTCAGTTTATCACATAGATAACTTCATTTTGCTACAGCCTTTAAATTGTAAATTATTGTCCCCAGGGTATTTTTTTTTTTTTTTTGTAATGTTACAATGTGGAATGTAGAGCCGTGCATCCGCTGGTGCGGCTTCTTTTATGCTTTATTCATTTATTCATTTGTCTTTAATAACTGAGTCGATGTGGTGTAAATGTCTTATTTCTTTAGAACCAGTAAAGTCTAGAATCAATAGAGTTTCTGTAGGAGTGAATGGGATTGGTAATAGTTTTTGTAGGAACAGAGAGGATTGGTAAAATTTTCTGCATGAGTGTACAGGACTGATTAAAGTTTCTTAGGAGTGGGCGGGATTGGTAAGAGTTTCTACAGGAGTGGGCGGGATTGGTCAAAGTTCCTACAGGAGTGGGCGGGATTGGTCAAAGTTCCTACAGGAGTGAGCGGGATTGGTAAGAGTTCCTACAGGAGTGGGCAGGATTGGTCAAAATTCCTACAGGAGTGGATGGGATTGGTCAAAGTTCCTACAGGAGTGGGTGGGATTGGTCAGAGTTTCTACAAGAGTGGGCGGGATTGGTCAAAGTTCCTACAGGAGTGAGCGGGATTGGTAAGAGTTCCTACAGGAGTGGGCAGGATTGGTCAAAATTCCTACAGGAGTGGGTGGGATTGGTCAAAATTCCTACAGGAGTGGGTGGGATTGGTCAAAGTTCCTACAGGAGTGGGCGGGATTGGTAAGAGTTTCTACAGGAGTGGGCGGGATTGGTCAAAGTTCCTACAGGAGTGGGTGGGATTGGTAAGAGTTTCTACAGGAGTGGGCGGGATTGGTCAAAGTTCCTACAGGAGTGGGTGGGATTGGTCAGAGTTTCTACAGGAGTGGGTGGGATTGGTCAAAATTCCTACAGGAGTGGGTGGGATTGGTCAGAGTTTCTACAAGAGTGGGCGGGATTGGTCAAAGTTCCTACAGGAGTGAGCGGGATTGGTAAGAGTTCCTACAGGAGTGGGCAGGATTGGTCAAAATTCCTACAGGAGTGGGTGGGATTGGTCAAAGTTCCTACAGGAGTGGGCGGGACTGGTAAGAGTTTCTACAGGAGTGGGCGGGATTGGTCAAAGTTCCTACAGGAGTGGGTGGGATTGGTCAGAGTTTCTACAGGAGTGGGCGGGATTGGTCAAAGTTCCTACAGGAGTGGGTGGGATTGGTCAGAGTTTCTACAAGAGTGGGCGGGATTGGTCAAAATTCCTACAGGAGTGGGTGGGATTGGTAAGAGTTTCTACAGAAGTGGGCGGGATTGGTCAAAGTTCCTACAGGAGTGGGCAGGATTGGTCAAAGTTCCTACAGGAGTGGGCGGGATTGGTAAGAGTTCCTACAGGAATGGGCGGGATTGGTAAGAGTTTCTACAGGAGTGGGCGGGATTGGTCAGAGTTTCTACAGGAGTGGGTGGGATTGGTCAGAGTTTACGTAGGAGTGGGCGGGATTGGCCAAAGTTCCTACAGGAGTGGGCAGGATTGGTCAAAGTTCCTACAGGAGTGGGCGGGATTGGTCAAAGTTCCTACAGGAGTGGGTGGGATTGGTCAAAGTTCCTACAGGAGTGGGCGGGATTGGTCAAAGTTCCTACAGGAGTGGGCGGGATTGGTCAGAGTTTCTACAGGAGTGGGTGGGATTGGTCAGAGTTTACATAGGAGAGGGCAGGATTGGTCAAAGTTCCTACAGGAGTGAGTGGGATTGGTCAAAGTTCCTACAGGAGTGGGCGGGATTGGTCAAACATTCTAAAGGAGTGCATGGGACTGGTCATTAGTTTCACTGCACTCAGACCCCAGGTGAATATCCGACATTTTAGAGCAACACGGGTTTGATCAAGTAGATTAACAGACTTTATTCACAGGGAGTGCGTTTACATATAGAGCTGTCAAAATGACTGAGGAGAAAATGACGAGAACCTCCCCGGATCACTGTAAGTGATG
Organism: Cranoglanis bouderius; assembly: GCA_023630585.1. Classification (NCBI taxonomy): domain Eukaryota; kingdom Metazoa; phylum Chordata; class Actinopteri; order Siluriformes; family Cranoglanididae; genus Cranoglanis; species Cranoglanis bouderius. The sequence goes on from CM042549.1 coordinate 2,029,660, forward strand.
TTTACTGCATTGTGAGGCTGTCACTCTGTCCAGTAAAATGGAGAACGGCTTTAAACTACATGTTTCAAGTCACATTAACAACTCTGAGGGTGAGTGTTATAATGATATCGTCTACTAGCAAATCTTCCTCAACAAGTTTTTTTATGACTCGGAACGGAGAGGAGTATGAACAACAACAGATCTGTCATGCGGCTCTGGTAGGTGGGTTTACTCTGATAGGAACGACTCTAAATGACAGTAAGAAAGTAGATGATTATTCTATATTAATCGTTAATTAATACTATAAGTAAAAGTTCGAGTAAAATACATAGACTGTGTGCCGTGCATAGAATCCATTTCACATGCCAGAGGAGCCATAGATGGACATTGTAGAGGGGAGCCAATACTTTGTGCGGCACAACAGTCACCTACACAGTGATCTATGTCGTAGGTGAACCTGATTAAATTAGACGACGTATATCACATTACACACAGAAAGAATGAAAGAAAACCTATCGTATTTAAACTCTAAGAAAAACATACACTTGACTAAATAAAATCCTCTGTTCGTTCAGCCTGATGCACCTTTCTCACATAAACATTTCTGCCACCAGGGGGCGCAGCGACACTACAGTTCTGTTTCTCTCTCTCCACGTTTCAGCTTTACATAAGACACGGCTGAGTGCAAAAATGTGCGTCGACTATGGCTGACAAGGTACTGCAACTTCTACGGTTCATCTGTATTTAAAAATACAACTGAAGTGTGACTGACCAGGAGAGAAGAGAAGAGAAGAGAAGAGAGGAGAGAAGAGAAGGAAGGAGAGAAGAGAGGAGGAGAGAAGAGAAGAGAGGAGGAGAGGAGAGAAGAGAAGGAAGGAGAGAAGAGAGGAGGAGAGAAGAGAAGAGAGGAGGGGAGGAGAGGAGAGAAGAGAAGAGAAGAGAGGAGAGAAGAGAAGGAAGGAGAGAAGAGAGGAGGAGAGAAGAGAAGAGAGGAGGAGAGGAGAGAAGAGAAGAGAGGAGGAGAGAAGAGAAGTAAGAGAGGAGGAGAGAAGAGAGGAGAAGAGAAGACAGAGAGGAGAACAGAGGAGAGAAGAGAGGAGAAGAGAAGAAAGAGAGGAGAGAAGAGAAGAGAAGAGAAGAAAGAGAGGAGGAGAGAAGAGAAGAAAGAGAGGAGGAGAGAAGAGAAGAGAAGAGGAGAAAGAGAGGAGGAGAGAAGAGAAGAGAGGAGGAGAGGAGAGAAGAGAGGAGGAGAGGAGAGAAGAGAAGAGAAGAGAGGAGGAGAGAGGAGAGAAGAGAAGGAAGGAGAGAAGAGAGGAGGAGAGAAGAGAAGAGAAGAGGAGAGAAGAGAAGAGAAGAAAGAGAGGAGAGAAGAGAAGAGAGGAGGAGAGAGGAGAGAAGAGAAGGAAGGAGAGAAGAGAGGAGGAGAGAAGAGAAGAGGAGAGAAGAGAGGAGGAGAGAGGAGAGAAGAGAAGGAAGGAGACAAGAGAGGAGGAGAGAAGAGAAGAGAAGAGAAGTGAGGAGAGAAGAGAGGAGAGAAGAGAGGAGAAGAGAAGAAAGAGAGGAGAGAAGAGAGGAGGAGAGAGGAGAGAAGAGAAGGAAGGAGACAAGAGAGGAGGAGAGAAGAGAAGAGAAGAGAAGAGAAGTGAGGAGAGAAGAGAAGGAAGGAGAGAAGAGAGGAGAGGAGGAGAGGAGAGAAGAGAAGAGAAGAAAGAGAGGAGGAGAGAGGAGAGGAGGAGAGAAATCACTGTGTTGTGTCTTCATCAACTTTGGTGTGGTAACAGTGACTCTGTTTCATCATACCGTTCTGTCTCTCTGTCTAACTGCCTCTCTATCTGCATTTCTCTGCCTCACTTCTCTCTCTCTCTCTCTCTCTCTCTCCCTCTCTCTCTCTCTCTCTCTCTCTCTCGGTGCATGCTGGGAGTGTTTGGGTGTGTGAGTGTTCACAGGAGGTGAGAGCTATCGTGCGCTTTTTTTCTGTTTTCCTTTCACTTTTCCTGATAGAGCTAGTCTCTTTCGGTTAAGTAAAGAGAACAGAGAGTTATTTGTAAGTTTTTGTATTGAAAGCGAGGTTTATTAGTTAGGTAAGTTAGTCAGGTGAGTAGTAGCAGGGCGGGAGCAGGATGGCGTCCCTCACACAGAGGGTGGCGTCACCTGTCTCCCTCCGCCATGGCGTCAGGTGTGTGCCGGCTAACGGTGTGAGTGTGGAGGAAGTGTTACGGGGAATAGGGAAGGAGATCGGTAATGAGAACATATCGTCTGCTTCCCGCATGAACAAAGCGGTGGTGGTCTTCGTGAAGGAGGAGGCTCAGGTGAGACACCTGACCAACACCGGCATTGTGGTAAGTGGTGATTTTGTTTTAGTTTCACCGCTGATTGCCCCGACTGTCCGGGTAACTGTAGCTAACGTGCCTCCGTTCATTCCTGACGAGGAGATAGCGCGAGGGCTAATGCGCTACGGAAAGGTAGCAAGCGCGATTAAAACAGTTCCCCTAGGCTGTAAGGACGGAGGATTAAAGCACGTCTTGTCTTTCAGGAGACACGTGTTCATGTTCTTAAACCAACAGGAACTGGACGTGTCTTTTAGAGTGGTGTATGAGGGCAGGTCGTACATGGTGTACGCTAGCACAGGACACATGAAGTGTTTTGAGTGTGGGGATGTTGGACATATGAGGGTAGCATGTCCACACAAGGCTCAGGCCTCTGAGGGGGCAGCTGGGCAGGGTAACGTGGAGGCAGCTGGGCAGGGTAACGTGGAGGCAGCTGGGCAGGGTAACGAGGGGGCAGCTGGGCAGGGTAACGTGGAGGCAGCTGGGCAGGGTAACGAGGGGGCAGCTGGGCAGGGTAACGTGGAGGCAGCTGGGCAGGGTAACCTGGGGGCAGCCAGACTGGGTAAAAAGGGGGCAGCAGAGCAGAGTAACGAGGGGGCAGCGGGGCAGAGTAACGAGGGGGCAGCTGGGCAGGGTAACGAGGGGGCAGCCGGGCAGGGGATTGAGGAGGCAGCGGGGCAGGGTGGTGAGGTTGAACAGATCACTGAGGAGGAAGCTAGACACAGCAGTGAGGAGTCCATGGTTACAGGTGCTGCAGTAAAGGAAGCTGAAGGTGTGCAGACTGCAGATATAGTTAAGAGTGAAGCTCAGGTTACTGAGAATATAAAGAAACCATGTGATAACAGGGAGGAGATCACTGTGAGCCTGAACACTGAAATGGTGGAATCAGAGGAAAACTGTGTTGTGAGTGAAGAAGTTGAAGTCGGTGTTAGTGGTGGTATAACTGGTGCCAGAGAAGACAGGTCAAAAGGTGAGGACATGGTTGATGAAGAAATGAGGGACGAAGACACAATGTCTGAGTTTTCTGATGTTGGGTCACAGGAAATAGAAGACACGTATTCTCTCGAGGACATTAATGATTTTCTGGATGTAACATTCGGCAAAGTAGTTGAGGTGAAAGACTTTTTTCCAGATACAGAGAAATTTATAGCATCAGTAGCGCTGTTACAAAAGAAAGTGAGCCTTGAAGCTCTGAGTAAAAAGAAAAGGTTTAGACTGAAAAAAATGATCACGAAACTAAGGAAAAACAAAAGAGGAAAAGGGGAAAAAAAGAAAAAAAATATATAGGTAAATGGATAAATCACATCTGGTGTCTTTGTTACTTTACTGTCTCCTTTCTGTCTCTATCCTTTTTTTCCTTTTTCCCATGGAGATGTTTAAAATTGGAACATTAAACATTAATGGGGGTAGAGACAGGAATAAATTAACAACAATGGTAAAGTTTATAAGTATTAAAAAACTCAATGTTATTTTTTTACAAGAAACACACACTGATACTGATAATGAAGTAGAATGGGGAATGTGGTGGAAAGGGAATATTTCCATGAGTCATGGGACAAGAAACAGTGCCGGGGTGGCAATTTTATTTTCTGAACACGTAAACAACATTTTAGAGGTAAAGGAAATAGTTAAAGGACGATTGTTACTAGCAAAAGTAGAACATAAAGGTACTGTTTTTGTTTTTATAAATGTTTATGCTCCTAACAGCGGCCCAGAGCGAATGGTTTTCTTTTTAGAACTTAAAAATTTGGTTCAGAAATATGATGATAGTGTGTGTGTTATATTGGGGGGTGACTGGAACTGTACCACTGATTTTACTCTTGACAGAAATGGGGAAGAACCTCACAGCCAGTCAGGTATTTTTTTATCTAAAGTTATCAAAGAATCTCAAATGACTGATACTTGGAGAAATAGAAATGAAGGGGTACGACAGTATACATGGCTCAAAGTAAATGATAACAGGGTCAGTGGGGCAAGGTTAGACAGGTTTTATTTAAAAAAGACCTGGAATAACAGAGTGATGAATGTTTCTATTGCACCTAATGGGTTTTCAGATCATCACATGGTCTTATTAAATATAAATATAAAGAAAACTTTGAAAGCAAACTATTATTGGTTTTTTAATGTTAAACTATTACAAGATGTTTCTTTTTGTGAGATTTTTAAAACTTTCTGGGATAGCTGGAAAATGAAGAAGGGTTCTTTTGAAAACCTTAGCCAGTGGTGGGATGTGGGGAAGGTCAACATTAAAATGCTGTGTCAGAATTATACATCCTTCTCAACCACTATGCTGAAGGAAACAGTGCAGTCTCTACAAAGAGACATTCAACTCATTGAAAAACGCATCATGGACAGCAATGACACCACACAGGGAGATGGACTAAAGAAAAAGAGACAAGAACTCAGCTCCCTGTTACAGGAACAAGCTAAAGGGGCACTGATAAGAGCAAGATACTGCTCCATTAAAGACATGGACGCTCCCAGTACTTTCTTTTTTAATCTTGAGAAAAAAAGTGTTCAACAGAAGACGATGTGCCATCTTTGTCGTCCGGACGGATCCATCACATCCGACCCGGCAGAAATGAGGAGACTAGCGAGTAACTTCTACAGACAGTTATACAGTGCTGAGAGCTGTGATGCTGAATCTGCTGAGGACTTACTCAAAGAGCTGCCACAAATACAGCAAACACAAAAACAGGAATTAGACCGGACCATCACTCTTCAGGAACTTACAGAGGCAATGTCTCAGCTATCCAAGGGACGATCCCCTGGAATAGACGGATTACCCGTGGACTTTTATCAACATTTCTGGAGGTTAATGGGACAAGACCTACATGAGGTTTTATCAGAATGCATACAGGCTAAATCACTCCCTGTAAGTTGTCGGAGAGCAGTCCTCTCACTGCTCCCAAAAAAAGGAGACTTGGGACTTTTAAAGAACTGGAGGCCAGTCTCTCTTTTGTGTTCTGATTATAAAATCTTCTCCAAGTGCCTAGCCAATAGACTGAAACTTGTTCTAGATTCAGTCATAAAAAATGATCAAACTTATTGCATCCCAGAAAGGTCTATAATAGATAACCTTTTTTTATTAAGGGACATAATCGATTTTAATCAGCTAAATAAGAATAAACTGGGAATCCTGTCACTAGACCAGGAAAAAGCTTTTGATCGTGTAGACCATGGGTACCTTTTTAATGTGTTGAAGCACTTTGGCTTTGGAGAAGGTTTTATATCCTATGTAGAACTTCTGTACTCTGAGGTATGTGTGATGGTTAAAGCAGGGGGAGGTTTAAGTGCCCCAGTACCGGTGACTAGAGGTATTAGGCAGGGCTGTCCACTCTCCGGACAGTTATACAGTCTAGTCATCGAACCCCTACTATGTAGGCTCAGAGCAACACTGAAAGGGACGTTAATACCAAAAGTTAATGGTCATTTTAAGGTGGTCTTAGCAGCTTATGCAGACGACATTACTGTTTTTATCACTGAGAAAGATGACATCACACTTTTAAAAAAGATCATTAGGGCATATGAAAAAGCCTCTTCTGCACGGGTAAACTGGTCAAAAAGTGAAGGTTTTATGTTGGGCAACTGGGAGCACAGAGCAGTTCCACAACTTCCAGGAGGGCTACAGTGGAGAAGAGATGGACTAAAAATACTGGGGGTATTTTTAGGAAATGAACATTTCCAGAAAAAAAATTGGGAGGGGCTGCTGGAAAAGGTGTCTGCCCGATTGTCCAAGTGGAAATGGCTATTACCACATTTGTCTTACAGAGGAAGAGTTCTGGTAGTAAATAACCTGGCTGCCTCAACTCTATGGCACAGGACCATTGTTATGGAACCGCCTGAAGAGCTGGTCTCTAACATACAAAGAAGAATAGTGGACTTCTTTTGGAGTGGACAACACTGGCTGCGTGCTGCAGTACTCTACCTGCCGGTACAGGAAGGTGGGCAAGGGCTGGTAGACGTGAGGAGCAGAATCCGTGCCTTCCGGATACAAGCTGCGCAGAGACTCCTATACCACAAAGATGTGGTGTGGGAGAAAACTGCAAGTGCCCTCCTGAGGAGAGTAGGTGGCCTCAAGCTCGACAAACATCTGTTCTTAATGAAGCTGGAAGAGTTGAGCTTGTCCGAGCTGACCCCTTACTACAGATCCATGCTGCACACATGGAAAACAGTAACAAGAACAGAAAGAGTCATGGACAATCCACAGCAATGGACTCTAGAAGAACCACTCTTCTTCAACCCTTTCATAAAATCGAGACTGCTGTCCTCGGTGAGCATACGCAGGTGCCTACTGGACAACAACATCACAAAGCTGGGCCACCTACTAGACGAAGGAGGCTGGATACCAACGGAAGAGCTGAAAGCAGTGACGGGGCTGAGATCTTCGCGTCTAACAGCGAAACTGCAGGAAGAACTGTACAATGCACTACCAAGCAGCTACAAAATGTACATCGGACAGAGACATGGGACTACTCATGACAGGAGGAACGACATGGAGTTTCCAGGACTTCGATTTCTCCCTGCGGTTAGAGCGGAGGAAGAGGATGAAGCCATGGACTCCATCTTGTCTTTCAAGACTCCACAGTCTAACCTTTTCAAGGACATGTCTAAGAAAGCCATGTACCAAATAACGGTAAAAGTGCTGCACAAAGACTCCTTGAGGAGACAAAAAGTCTCAAGGTGGCCAGGGATGTTGAACCCAGACTTTCTTGTGCGAGACAGGTGGAGGACCCTGTATAAACCCCCTGTAGAGAAGCGTACTGCTGACCTGCAGTGGAGGATTATTCACGGGGCGATAGCTACAGACGGACATGTGGCACACCTCACTCCAGCGGTGAAGGGGGAGTGTAGGTTCTGTGGGGTAAAGGAAGACCTAGAACACCTGTTTTTAAGATGCCCGAGATTAAAAGGTCTTTTAAAGCTACTCAAGAGCTGGTTTCAAAAATCAGATGAAGCGTTCTCAGAGAAGGTTTTTATAGGAGGAGTAAAATACAGCTTCTCGAAAAGGAGAAAACTGGTTTTATTGAACTATCTGATGGGCACAGCTAAACTAGCAGTGTGGATAACTAGGAAAAACAAAGGGTTACAACGAGCTACTGTAGATCCAGAGGTTCTCTGCAAGCGGCTAGTAGCGGCTAGGCTGAAGATTGAATTTGCTTACTACAAGCTGACCAGCAATGCAATGGGTTTTTATGAAACATGGTGTGTGAATGAGGTTTTATGCTCAGTTCATGAGAACCAACTTGTTTTTAACTTCTGATTCTCTTTAATCTTTTAGTGTTTTTTTTTTATCCATTGCCTATTTATTCATTGTTTTAATTTATTTTTTTTATTTTTAATTTGTTTATCTTTTTTATCTATATACTAGGACAGACACATGATGAAAAATTGTGAAGCAAAAATGTATGTGTCTGGCAAATAATGAATAAAAATATTGTTAAACCTCAAACCTCTCTCTCTCTCTCTCTCTGTCTAACTGCCTCTCTATCTGCATTTCTCTGCCTCACTTCTCTCTCTCTCTCTCTCTCTCTCTCTCTCTCTCTCTCTCTCTCTCTCTCTGTCTAACTGCCTCTCTATCTGCATTTCTCTGTCTCACTTCTCTCTCTCTCTCTCTCTCTCTCTGTCTAACTGCCTCTCTATCTGCCTTTCTCTGTCTCACTCTCTCTCTGTCTTGCTGTTTCACCATTTCTTTCTTTCATGTCTTTCTGTCTGTCTGTCTGTCTCTCTCTCTCTCCCTCTCTCTTGCCGTCTCTCTCTCTCATGGTCCTCTCTCTCAATGTCTCGCTGTTTTTCTGTCTTTTTGTCTCTCTGCCTCACTGTCTCTTTTTCTAGCTGTCTTTCTCTCAAACTATCTCTCTGTCTCACTGCCTCACGGTGCTGCTGTCTCTCTGTCTCACTCTCTCACGGTCTCTCTCTCTCTTGCTGTATTTTTGTCTCTGTCTTCCTGTCTCTGTTTCTCTCTTGCTGTCTCTCGCGTGCCGGTCTCTCTGTCTCACTGTCACTCTGTCTGTCTCCGTCTCACTGTCTCTTCATCCTACTGTCTCACCCTCTCTCCATCTCACTGCCTTCCTGTCTCGCCTGCGTAACGTCCGACGGTATCCAAACCGATTTCCGAATTAACCTGGACTTAACATAAAAAGTTTCACCACTCAGGTGGCCGAGAGTGACCCCGAGAGGCCTTCTGCTGCCAGATGCCCTCGGAATGCAAAAGGGGGGGAGCCTTTTGCATGACCCCCCCCCCCCCTTTCAGACACACACACACACACAGAACTTACACCCACAATAGAGAAACCTTTCATGAACCTAACGGGTGTGAACGTCTGGAAAACTTCACGATTAGGTTCATCAGCAGGGGTCAACCAAAACTCCGACCGAGGGCCCGTAAATCTCTGATCTAATCTCTGTTTACGACCACATGGATTAGCATCGGAGCCGAAAAGGCTGGAAGGAAAACGTCCTCCCTAAAGGTCAGAGAGGCGTGTACGTTGGCACTATCCATAAAAGACGGCGACACGCGTTCCTCTGCACTTTTTTCTCTCTTTATCTTTTGACTTCATCTTTAACTTCACCTTTCGGCTTCACTTTTCTCTCTCTCTCTCTCACGGACTTGCTCTCTTCCGCCCTCTCTTTCCGGTACTCCTCCGGACCCTCCTCTGTCTCGGTTAACCACGTGGCGGTTACAGCTTTCTTTCTTCTTTGTACTTTGGCGAGACCCAACTCCGTTCACCCCGACTCTACCGCCGCGGAAGATTCAGCAAACTCCTCGCTAAATCTACGAACCAAGGACCCTCGTGAACGGCATAAAACTAATGCAAGTATAAACTTTAATCGATCTATAGAGGTGTCCTTCTAATCCAGTGCCCCTGCTGAAGGCGAATTTCAATTCATTGCTGATTCTCGAGGTTAAACTGTTGTGTTTTCTGCCATTCTGTTATTTTCATCATTTTTCCTTTTGTTTCTTTCGCTTTCCCTGTATATATGTATTATTTGTTTATACCTAGTTGTGTATATCAGTAGTTTTTTGCGTAGTTATTAAAATCCATGGTTATCACGCTGGATCCTCTCTGTTTTTACTCATGGCAAGGTTCACTTTTAACGTTGCTCTTCGCTACACGCTGTATTTCTTTTAACTTAGAATAAACTATATTTCGTGGCCAGAAGAATAATTTATTCTTTTAGAGTAATACGAAGATTGTCCTGGTAAGTTTGGTGGACAAACAGATCGAGCTGCTTCGCATTTAATTCTAAAGCTGGACTACAGTAATTAATATAACATTCCCTGTCATGGTCGATTTATATCCATAACTAATCAGAACACGCTTTGATTAGAGATGTAGATATATTTCACCCATTTGAGCTAGACTCGCTACACCTGTGTGGCCGATCACTTTTTTTTTTGTAAACCTATACACACACACACACACACACACACACACACACACACACACACACACACACACACACACACTGAATCTGATTTGGCTCCACAGACTCCTCAGAACGAGCCGGACTGTCTGCACTACACACACACACACACACACACACACACACACACACACACTCAGCTGAGTCGGTTTGAAATATTGATGACACTGGGGAACAGGGTGAGCAGGAAAGCTGACTGATTGACTAAAACACACACACACACACACACACACACACACACACACACACACTCTGAGCTCTGTTCTCAACATGGCTCCGCATCATTCCTCCTCGATTTCATCCATCGATCTCCGTTACCATGGCAGCACTCGCTCCGACAGAGACACGGCTGCCAAATTGTCTGCGGTGGAATCTCCGCCTGCCATGTCTACTTCCCCCCTCCTTCATCATCATCATCATCATCATCAGCTTCCTCCAGGCTGTGCTAAACAACTCCCCTCACACTCTCCCCTCACACGCCCTCCTCACACACTCTCCTCACACACCCTCCTCACACACTCTCCTCACACACCCTCCTCACACACTCCCCTCACACACTCCCCTCACACACTCTCCTCACACGCCCTCCTCACATGCCCTCCTCACACGCTCCCCTCACACTCTACCCTCACACGCCCTCCTCACACACTCCCCTCACACGCCCTCCTCACACACTCCCCTCACACGCCCTCCTCACACACTCTCCTCACACACTGTCCTCACACACTCTCCTCACACGCTCCCCTCACACACTCTCCTCACACGCTCCCCTCACACTCTACCCTCACATGCCCTCCTCACACGCCCTCCTCACACGCCTTCCTCACACGCCCTCCTCACACGCCCTCCTCACACGCCCTCCTCACAGGCCCTCCTCACACGCTCTTCTCACACGCCCTTCTCACACGCTCTTCTCACACGCCCTTCTCACACGTCTCCTCACATGCTCCCCTCACACTCTGCTGTGACACGCCCTCCTCAGACGCCCTCCTCACACACTCCCCTCACACACTCTCCTCACACGCTCCCCTCACACACTCTCCTCACACGCTCCCCTCACACTCTACCCTCACACACTCTCCTCACACGCCCTCCTCACATGCCCTCCTCACACGCTCCCCTCACACTCTACCCTCACACGCCCTCCTCACACACTCCCCTCACACGCCCTCCTCATACACTCTCCTCACACACTGTCCTCACACACTCTCCTCACACGCTCCCCTCACACACTCTCCTCACACGCTCCCCTCTCACACTCTCCTCACACGTCCTCCTCACACGCCCTCCTCACACGCCCTCCTCACACCCCCTCCTCACAGGCCCTCCTCACACGCTCTTCTCACACGGCCTTCTCACACGCTCTTCTCACACACCCTTCTCACACGCTCTCCTCACATGCTCCCCTCACACTCTGCTGTGACACGCCCTCCTCAGACGCCCTCCTCACACACTCCCCTCACACACTCTCCTCACATGCTCCCCTCACACACTCTCCTCACACGCCCTCCTCACACACTCTCCTCACACGCCCTCCTCACACACTCCCCTCACACGCCCTCCTCACACACTCCCCTCACACACTCTCCTCACACACCCTCCTCACACACTCTCCTCACACGCCCTCCTCACACGCTCTCCTCACACGCCCTCCTCACATGCCCTCCTCACACGCTCCCCTCACACGCCCTCCTCACACACTCCCCTCACACCCCCTCCTCACACACTGTCCTCACACACTGTCCTCACACACTCCCCTCACACACTCTCCTCACACGCCCTCCTCACACACCTTCCTCACACGCCCTCCTAACACACTCTCCTCACACGCTCCCCTCACACACTCTCCTCACACGCCCTCCTCACACGCCCTCCTCACACACTCTCCTCACACGCCCTCCTCACACTCCCCTCACACACTCTCCTCACACACTCTCCTCACACACTCCTCACATGCCCTCCTCACACACCTTCCTCACATGCCCTCCAAACACACTCTCCTCACATGCTCCCCTCACACGTCCTCCTCACACACCCTCCTCACACACTCTGCCCTGACACGCTCCCCTCACACACTCCCCTCACACTCTGCCGTGATACGCCGTCCTCACACGCCCCCCTCACACTCTCCCCGACACACCCTCCTCACACACTCCCCTCACACTCTGCCCTGACACATCCTCCTCACACGCTCCTACACAGTTACAGCTTTACCTCTTTACCTCTGCTGTTATAGAAAATCAATCAACACCTTCTGACCAATCACAATCCAGAATTAAAGGATTTCTACAAATATGTAACTGGTAACCTCACGCGCCTGGTCACTCTCTTTGTGTATTTTTTGTTTAATCCGATCCACGTCCTCTGTATATTTTCTTATCCGATCTACGTGTGTATGTGTGATATGTTGCACAAACTGATACAAAAACAAGCCTGTCTTGCCATACACCTGTCTACTACCTGGAGGCTCCGCCCACATTCTCCACCTTGATGGTGTTAAATCACCGAACACGTGAGTAAGAGTGAAACGTATTCAGTATTACAGCCCTTGACTTGCTACCGATATTTTCCCAGAATTCCCTGCAGCGTGTCTCACCGAGGTGGCAGGTGCCTGAAGAGCTGTGGCTGGGACAGGGGCAAGGCACACACTCATCCTTCACACCACCACCACCTCCACCTCCACCGGGGGCTCTGTAGTAGCGCGGCACACACTCCTCACAGTTCTGTCCCTGAGTGTTGTCCTGACAGTCCATACACACACCTGAGAGAGAGAGAGACACAAACAGGTTTCATGTGTTGAGAGATGTAGAAGTGACACTGCTCAGAGTTGTGTATTTAAAGTAGCTTTGTTTTTATAAGTTTACGTTCATGTAAAATTGATTTTAAAATTTGAGTTCCGAAATTATACCATACACGAAAGCATCGTATATGGTATAATTTTGTCTTCAACTCGAACTGGAACAGGATTCCGCAAATTTGACATCCCGCTTTTCTGTGGTTTTAATTTACACACACACACAGAATAATCTCCATTTCCAAGGTGACTTTCATGCTGTGGTAAATCACACTGTGGTTGTGGGTCAATCTATTTTCATTGACTCCGCCCTCTGTTTTGAATATTCATTAAGGCAAAATGGAGAACACGTGCTAGTTTGATCATGTGGAGGAAAATCGGGGCCTTAGTGTCCGTAGATATGACACGATTTATAGCAAGTAAATCATGTGAGCTAAGTCCCTGTCTGACATGCTGAGCCCCAGAGCATTGTGGGAGATCAGGAGGGGAGGGGAAGGGAGTGGGTGGGTGGGCAGTAAATCAGAACCGAGCTTCCATCTGGACTCACACACACACACAGACACACACACATACAATGTGGAGAGAGACAGATGGACAGTTAGATGGACACACACACACATACACACACACACACTCTGACATGCTTGTATGGACACATATGTATTCACACACACACATACTCAAGCACACACACACAGCGATAACTGAAACGTAGGATGTTAATTAAGTATTCAACAGGTTCTAAGAAGGTGACCCTGTAACGTTACTATCACAACGTCCCTGCAACGTTCTAACAACATTTGAGGTTGTCATTAGCGTCATTTTGTCCCGTTATTCTGGTTGTTTTGTCACGTCCATCTACCATACAGGTCATGTTGTTCGTGTACAATTACTGACTGTGTCTCCCCGTTGCTCTCCCATCTGCTGCTCTGCACAAAGTATTGGCACCCCTCTACCTCGTCCATGAGTAGTAAGGAACCACCATTAAGCAGATAAGATTTGGGTGGTGGTGTTGTTGCTTTTCCTTAGAACAGCAGTGACAGATATTGTAGTGTGTGTGTGCTTTGCAGCTATCAATGGATACCTCCAGCTGGAGGATGATTAAGACACACACACTCACACACACAAACACAAACACACACACATGAAATAAATATGAGCTTTAGTCTCTAACTGAACATCTACAACATGGTGGCTGTGAAGTAAGTTTATAGGTGGTTTACAGAATAGCACTTGATCCAGCGCATACTTTTTTTTTTTTTTTTTTGCATTTTATTCGTTTATATCGTGCTCCGACAGTTGCAATACGTGCAAACGACTTAATAAAACTACAAGATACTAAATCAAGGTCATGAGTTTGTAATGTATGCACAGGATGTAAGTGATTTTTTCATGCATTTACAAAAAGTGTTAAAATAAACATATCCAATGCCCCTGTATGTCTGAGCCCTGTATATATATATATATATATATATATATATATATATATATATATATATATATATATATATATATATATATATACTGTTATATGAAATGATGCTCAATTTATATAAAGGGTGCCAATAATTCTGGACTGTTTGTTTTTTTCCTTATGTGTCATAACGTTTGAGAGGGGTGGTGTTTTGGGCTCTGACCGGATTGCGGGTGGCAGTAGGTGGAGTGTCCGTTGCACTGACAGGGCTGACACCCCGTGCTGCTGAAGTGGAAGAATCCCGGGTGGCAGTCGTCACACTTGGGGCCGTACACTCCCGTTTTACACACACACGTCCCCGAGCTGTGAGAGGAGACAGAGGAGACTGTTACTACACAAACACACACGCACATACACACACCGTCACCACCACCACGACAACAACAACAACACGGCTACTACGACCACAACAACACGGCTAACTATGGGGCGGTGGTAGCTCAGTGGTTGAGAAGTTGGGTTACTGATCGTGAGTTCAAATCCCAGCACCGCCAAGCTGCCACTGTTGGGCACTCGAGCAAGGCCCTTAACCCTCAACCGCTCCCCGGGCGCCGCGGCAATAAAATGGCTGCCCACTGCTCCAGGTGTGTTCACGGGTTTGTAGTGTGTGTGTGTGTTCACTACTCACAACTCCTAATGTGTGTGCACTAACTTGGATGGGTTAAATGCAGAGGACAAATTCCAAGTATGGGTCACCATACATTGGCCTTCACATGTCACTTTACTCACTTTCACTTTCATTATTACTACTACAACTACTATTATTACTATAACTATCACTATTACAACAACTACTACTAGTAGCATTACTACTACAACAACTACTACTACTACTAGTATTACTACTACAACTACAAGAACAACTACTACAACTACTACTACCACTACAACAACTACTCCTATTAGAATTACTAGTACAACTACTACTACTATTACAATTACTACTATTACTACAACAACTATTAATATTATTACTACAACGACTTTCACTAATACAACTAGTATTACTAGTAGTAGTAGTAGTAGTATTACTAGTAGTATGACTACTAAAACTACCACTACTACTACTACTATTACTACCACTACTACAACAACTACTACTAGTAGCATTACTACTACAACTACTACTAGCAATATTACTACATCCAGTACTAATACTACTAGAACTACTATTATTACAACTATTTGCAACTATTATTACTACTATAACTACCACTACAACAACTACCACTAGTAGAATTACTAGTACAACTACAACTATTAACCATTAGTAGTATTACTACAACTACTATTACTAATACAACTAGTATTACTACTACCACTACTAGTATTATTACTA
>CM042549.1:2050000-2067500 GCA_023630585.1 Cranoglanis bouderius
ACACACCCTGAAGTGTATTATTCCTCTTATAGTACAGCAGATTTACCGATGTATTATGATACATCTCACGTATCATACGTCATGCTTTTTTTTTTTTATCAGTTATAGCAGCTATAAACAGTCGTTCCATCACTCTTTTTTCTCTTCCTTGACGTTAACTGACAGGAAATCGATTTCCTTGACAGAAAAATCACATGATTACGTGAGGAGTATGTGATCACGTGAAAAACAAGAAATTGTTTGTGATCACGTGTGATGAATAAAACCACAAAATCACACGCCCAAAAATGCGAAAAATTAAAGCGCGAAAACAACAAATGAAAGGATCTGCTCATGATCCAAAACACAAGAGCTCGTCTGTGAAACATGGTGGAGGTAGTGTCATGGCTTGGGCTTGCATGGCTGCTTCTGGAACAGGCTGTTCCACGACAGACAATGATCCACGACACACTGCAAACACAACAAAGGACTTTATCTCGGGGTAGGGGGGAAAGGGGGGTGTGTGTGTGTGTGTGTGTGTGTGTGTGTGTGTGTGTGTGTGTGTGTGTGTGTGTAAGGTTTTTAGACTGGCCAAGTCAATCACCAGACCTTAACCCAGGCTGAGCAGCATTTCACCTCCTGAAGAGGAGACTGAAGGGAGAAACAAACAACATCTGAAAGAAAAGCTGCAGGAAAAGCCCGGAAAAGACGCATCACAAAAGAAGAAACCGACACTTTGATGATGTCAGCGAATCGCGGGTTTGATGCAAGGGATATGCAACCGAAAATATTACGCGTTATTTACTTCTATTTCTGTTCCGATACTTTTGCTCGCATAACAATCGGGTGTTACTGATACAAAAGCTTCTATGTTGTTTAACACATCTAGATCTAAACTCTTGTCTCATATACCATCTCTTGATCTCAAACCCAAATGTCTGGTGTAGAGCACACACACACACACACAAAAACAAACAAACAAACAAACAAAAAAGGATCGGCCTTGCCGTTCCAGTAGTTTCGGAGGGGACTATACGTGTTAGCCCATGTGTTAATGTCTGTTCTGCTTTCAGCCTATAAGAACGCTCTGTTTGGACGGTTATCAGTGAAGGTTGATGTTGGGGTGGTTTGGTTTGAGAAATATACTCTGACAGGATTGTGTTGATGAAATGAAAACTGTGTAGCGGAGTCCGAATGAATCAGGAGAACGAATCAATAATTCATTAAAGCTAATCAACAGCGCAGTGTGAGCCGCGGGTTAAAGCAGCGAGTGTGTGCATTATTCAGCCGATGTACTTTTCCATCTCGCACGCTGCAGAGTCGGACGTATCGATCGTATACACACACACACACACACACACACACACACACACACACACAAACACACAGACTTGCACTCACTCCTGATGCCTTCCTGAGAAAATAAAATTTTAAAAAAGTAGAAAAATATATATTATTTGTTTAACCAGAGCCCATAACATGCTTCACTAGGCTTTCGTGTGTGTGTGTGTGTGTGTGTGTGTGTGTGTGTGTGTGTGTGTGTTTGTATAATAACGTTTCAAACAGCCAAAGGCAGTCAGCTGCATATTAACTAGGTCAGTGTTACACAATGACGGGAGCTCTGTGTGTGTGTGTGTGTGTGTGTGTGTGTGTGTGTGTGTGTGTTCGACTCTCTCCCACTGTCGCGATCCCATAATCCTCCTCTCTGCGATGACTACCTCAGAAAAAAAGAAGTGTTTTCCCCCCCTCTTCTGGCTGCTTATTCATTTACAACCAGGCAGAAACAATAGCGCTAAAAGGCTAATTTATAGAGGAAATCATGATCTAGCATAATGCTAATAGGCTAATCCATATTCATCCTCTGCTAGCATGTCACTAATAGCTTAACAACGCTAGCATCTTATTTATAGCTTTCTGTATCGGGGTAGTGTGTCTCGATATTTTCGTATATGTACATTTTCAATCGTGTTAGCATCATTTTCGTATTATTTATGGATTAGCTGAGCTGCTGTTAACTAGCGGCGCGCTCATGAACAAACAGAGCTCATGAATTTGTGCTTGGGAAAGTGAACACGCAATACACCCTCTGTTCATGTGGGTTAGGTCACGAGAGCACTGTTGCTAGACAACCGAAAAAATATAGCTAGCTAATACGTGAGGCTAACAATTTAGCTACCTAGCTAGCTGTAAGTCTTTAATACGGGCACAGTGACAGTGGAAATGTGTCAAAATTGTAGAGAATGTTAACATTTTCCTCAGAAGTGTTGCTAAATTAGCTTGAAAAATAACTCAAATTAGGTGCTGTAAAAATTAGCATTGATAGGATAGTTTGTTAGCTGGGTTATTGAAGTAGCACAATATAACATAGATATACTGTGTTATTTCAGTAGCTAAACACTACCTACATTAGCCAGCTAGCTATCTTGTAGTAACAATTATCACTGATCGCTAACTGAAGCACCTCACCTACAACACAGTGTTAATATAGCTAGCTAGCTAGAGTACTCAAGTATTTAAACATAACTTATATCTGTCTATTTAAAATAAGTTAGATATATTATTTCACTGGCAAAATACCACCTACATAACCTAGCTAGCTAGCTATCTTGTAGTAACACGGTAGCAACAACTATCGTTGATCGTTAACCTGAGGACCTCATCTACATTAACGTGTTAAGATAGCTTGCCAGCTAGTTTATAGAAGGAGTTAAACATAAATAACAAATATGTAGCTAGCTAAAATTAAGCATCAAATAAAATAAATAAGTCCGCTATATATTCTTTCACTAGCTAAACGCTACCTACGTATCCTAGCTATAGCTATCCTGTAGTAACAATCGTCACTGATTGCTAACTGAAGCGCCTCATCCGCTTTACAGAGCCAATATATGGATTGCTATGTTTAGCTACTGAAATAACATCGTATTTTAATGAATACTTAGTTTTATATAGCTAGCTATAAGTTGTTTATGTTTTGCTACTTCGGCAACAACTATAAATATAGACGTATGTGGTACTTTAATTATTAGCTAGCTTGTCATTTATGTTTAGCTAACGTTTCTATGCTAGCAAGGCTATTGCAAATCAAGCCAATTCTAATTAGGCAGCTTTTGCGAAGTTAGCCGATATTTAATGATTCGTAAAATAAACATAATTCGTTTAAATCAGTCACATACAGCTGGGTGCAAAAGTTTGTGCACCCTTCGTCCTAAGAAACGATGACGCCAGCAAGACATTTAATGCGAGGTTGGCTTCACCGATGTTTCTTCATTATCACAAGGAACAGAAACTATAACGGTTAACTTATTATAAGATGTTATTAGGAGAATGATTGAGAAAGAAAAGTGGGCCGTTTGCTTACGACTAGGTGTGGAATAAGTAAATGAACAAACGAATGAATGAATGAACAAACAGCAACGAGTCTGGAGATTACCTTCCTCGCTTCTTTCTCTACTTTCCGTTTTGTGCTTATAAATATGAGAACCGACGAATTTACCTCCCACACGTCAGGATAGATTTGTTCCTCGGAAGCAAACTCCTACACACACCTACATTCGCCGTGCAAACTCACACACACACACACATACACATCTATTGAGCTAAGATTAAGAACAAAACTCATATAGTCCTCCTAAAGTAGTTTACACTATATAAACCACTGATCGTTACCCAGAATGCCTCTCACCTGTCACATCCAGGACCGACGGCCCCGAAAGAGTCGCAGCCGCAGGGTAGGCAGCCGACGGTGCCGTTGCTGAAGTGGTCCTCCTCACACTCCTCGCACTGAAGCCCTGTGTATCCCGCCATACACACACACTGTCCCGTGTCACGGTCACAATCGTCCGGGTCCAACACGCCCTCCGTGCTGCAGTTACACACCAGCTCTGTGTGTGTGTGTGTGTGTGTGTGTGTGTGTGTATAAAAAGGACAGAAACATGACATTTTTTAAATACAAAAATAATAATAATAATAATAATAATAACAACAACAACAATAATAAGTGATGAGTAAAGGACATGTCGGGTATTTATTTATTTAATTTTAATTTATTTTGTTTTTTTTAAGCGTTATTTAAATCTACATTTCATATTTACGGATGTGCGGATCAGACAATTCAATTGAAACGAGGTTTCAGTATATTTTGTTTATTTTGTATATATTGTTTTATTTACTAATTCAATTTTTCCTCTAGTCTCTTTTTACTGAATTTTTTTTTAAAAATAAACCTTTTTTAAATTCATACTTGAAATCAAAAATCTAAAATTGTAAAAATAATAATAATAATAAAATAATAATAATAATAATAATTTTAAAAATGATGATAAAATTATTGATATTGTGATTAGTATTTTTTCTTTTTACTAATTTGAACCTAAAACGTATCTTGTTTTTATTTACAGTTCAGTTTGCTTCTTCCTAGAAAGAAATTCTCAAAATAAGCAAAATTATTTGCCAATAAATAAATTAATAAACAAACGATTTTAAACAGAAGTTTCATTTTTAAAAATGTTTGGAAAGAGGTTTAATGGTCATGTATTCATTTCATTCATCTCTTAATGGGTGTTAGTATTCGCTTATGTTAGCTTGTATATATATACTTTTTTTATTTGCCAAAACCTCATTTTTTATTCGACTGTTTAATTTTTCGAATTGGGTTAATTACCTAATAGTGTGTATAAAATGTTATACGCAATTTTATATGATGTAAGCGCATTATGATAATCGGCACATTTCAAATGCTAATAAAAATCGTAAGTAAGAATAAAAACAAACATAAAAAATGCAGCTAGATTACAGTATTCTCAATCAGCGGCACACTTCCCATAATGCACTTCACCCTGTGAGAGGATGTGGCATGAAAGGGCACTTGCTGAACAAAATATCATTTGTATGCGCCGCTGCATACACACACACACGCGTAGACACATACACACACACACACACACGCACACACAGAGGCGGAGATCGTCTGTGTAAACACCTCCGGGTCCTAAGGGGGGTCATGGAGAACCCGGTTAAGCCTCTTACAGCTCTCCGTCTGACGGCTTACACACACGTTTGTGTAAATGAGAAGGAGTGCAGGGATTCTGTCATAGTGACGAGAAGAAAAAAAAGAAAACCTGCTAACATGACGGTGTGAGAGTTTTAGGAGGCGTCTTAGCAGCCAGTGCAATTTTGCTCTGGTGTAATTCAGGCGAAAATATAACAATTTATTAAACATTTTGCAATCGAGTGGCGAGAAAACAGTTCACAATTATTATATAATGCTCTCGTTCCAATTATCTGAGATGACCGAGATGATGTGAGGTGAGATCCCACAATCGCGTTTCCATAGAAACAAATTTACTCATGTTAACACGACGCTCGTTCACAATCGGTTTCCCCGAACCTTTGTGTTTCATTCATTATTCTTCGATAAAAGGCTTTGATCTATGAACGGTTTCGTGGATCGTAATGTTTCGAAACATTATGTCGTGAGCTGTAACGCAGACACTCTCAGTACTTATGTCTTCCTTTTGCTTTTTATTTTTACATTTAAAAGATGAACAAACTTATTTTTAGTGTCGATACGTTATCGTGTATGTGCGTTGTCATGCCACTGTTACGCTTGTATTGTAAACACTGTATAAAGTCAACAAAGTTGCAATTTATCTGTAAATCGCGATCACGTGTACGACAATGTAATCATCACAAAAAATTGTATAATTGTGACCTGGCTAAATATCAATATTATGATAAACTGTGTTTTTTTTTTCTGAAAGTAACAAGTAAAACAAAGTAGAAAATAGCTGAAATTAAGTAGTTGAATGTAAAAAGTAACGGGAAACGTAAAGCAACAAGTAAAGTGAGATATGAAGCAACAAGTAGTTGAAATTACCAAGTAAGACATAAAGCAATGAGTAAAGTAATAAGTAGCTGAAATGATCAAGTAACAAGTAAAGAAATAAGTAAAGTAAGAATTAAAGCAAGAAGTAAAGTAACAAGTAGCTTAACTTATCAATTAACAAGTAAAGAAAGAAATGAAATAATGAATAAAGTAAAGTAAGAAATAAAGTATGAAGTAAAGTAAAGTAAGAAGTAAAGTAATGAATAAAGTAAAGCAAGAAGTAAAGTAATGAATAAAGTAAAGTAAGAAGTAAAGTAAGAAGTAAAGTAATGAATAAAGTAAAGTAAGAAGTAAAGTAATGAATAAAGTAAACTAAGAAGTAAAGTAATGAATAAAGTAAAGTAAGAAGTAAAGTAATGAATAAAGTAAAGTAAGAAGTAAAGTAAGAAGTAAAGTAATGAATAAAGTAAAGTAAGAAGTAAATTAATGAGAAAAGAAAAGTAAGAAGTAAATTAATGAGAAAAGTAAAGAAAGAAGTAAAGTAATGAATAAAGTAAAGTAAGAAGTAAAGTAATGAATAAAGTAAAGTAAGAAGTAAAGTAAGAAGTAAAGTAATGAATAAAGTAAAGTAAGAAGTAAAGTAATGAGTAAAGAAAAGTAAGAAGTAAAGTAATGAATAAAGTAAAGTAAGAAGTAAAGTAATGAATAAAGTAAAGTAAGAAGTAAAGTAAGAAGTAAAGTAATGAATAAAGTAAAGTAAGAAGTAAAGTAGCTGATATTATCAAGTAACAAGCAAAGTAAGAAGTAAAGTAATGAATAAAGTAAAGTAAGAAGTAAAGTAATGAATAAAGTAAAGTAAGAAGTAAAGTAATGAATAAAGTAAAGTAAGAAGTAAAGTAATGAATAAAGTAAAGTAAGAAGTAAAGTAATGAATAAAGTAAAGTAAGGAGTAAATTAATGAATAAAGTAAAGTAAGAAGTAAAGTGATGAATAAAGTAAAGTAACGAGTAAAGAAAGTAAAGTGATGAATAAAGTAAAGTAACAAGTAAAGTAAGAAGTAAAGTAATGAATAAAGTAGAGAAAGAAGTAAAGTGATGAATAAAGTACAGTAACAAGTAAAAAAGAAGTAAAGTGATGAATAAAGTAAAGTAACGAGTAAAGTAACAAGTAAAAAAAGAAGTAAAGTGATGAATAAAGTAAAGTAACAAGTAGCTGAAATTATCAAGTAACAATTAAAGTTAGAACTAAAGTAGAAATGACCTAAAGAACTAAAGCAGAAATGTTGTAAAGGAAAGTAAGAAGTAATGCAACAATTAGCTGATATTAACAACTAATGTAATAAGCAGCTGAAATTAGCAAGTAAATTAACAAGTAACTGAGTGGAAATATAAAACATATACATATATATTTGTGATGAAAACCAAATGTTTCATTCCCCGTCCTTTTCTGTGTATTTTTATAGATGTACAATAAAATGATCATTCCTATTTTTTATTTACATTTTGTTTTTGAAAATGTACACATCATGACATGTGTATTAAGATTCTGAAAAGATTCAGCAAATACTGTGATATGATGCTTCTGAAAGTGTTAAAAGTTCGCATTTTTTGTCTCTTTTATTCAGAATCATAGGAAGTGTTCATGGTGTTATGTTGCCGTCGTATGTAGATGATGACAGAGATGAAGATGTTGCGCGTCTCAGTGTCCCCTGAGGAAAACACAACAGAACAGAAGACAAGAAGAGGACGACCTGCTGTCGGCAGGTGATAAGACGGTGACGTTTCGGACAACCTCACGTCAGACGCGTTCGTCTCAACCCTACGCTTCGTCTATTTTAGAGATATATTCTGAAATACTGAGATCTCTTTATGCAGGAAGGTGAGCAGCCCTGTCGGTTTTTATTATGTCCTGGCAGACGGGAATCATGCTGTCTTCGAGCTCATATCTGGGTCAGACTCACTGTGGCGTAAAATCAGACGTGTTACACAAATGCGCTGATGGTCCAGAAAAATGAAAAAGAAAAACAAAAAACAAGACAACTCCAGACATCAATCATCAAACATCTCTGATGGACAGATGATCTCATTTTTAAAATTCGACACGAGTGTGGTGAGTAAACAGGTTTTTATCCATGCCACGTTGTGATTCTGTATCTGTATACAGTTGAAATATGATGGAGGTGCCATTATTTTGTGTGTGTGTGTGTGTGTGTGTGTGTGTTGACACCTGATAACTGAAACCTGCCAGGTACTGTATACGTCTTTCTGTAGCCTCTCATATAAACCGTATACATATGTCAGATCTTTTATTCTTTTCACGTTTCCACATGAAACCTTCTCAAGTGTCCAGGGAAAGTCAGGATGTGACGTTTGGAGCGTTTCCAGAACAAAGGCGGCTTATACAAGCCCAGCCTATTGTCCCCGACACTATGACCTCATGCTATAGGAACAACAGATGCGGTCACGGTCGTGGGGTTACGCAAGGGTATCCGGCCTGACGTGGCCCCCTGTTCTATTGTGGAAGACGCTTCGTGACCAGGGTTTACCTGGACAGAGGAAGAAACCTCGAAAGGATCAGGTTACTGTGAACCACGCCACCTGCTCCTAAAAAGGACAATAAATTATTTTTTACAACGATCAAACATTAACGGAGCCGTCTCAGCTCCTCGGTGAACAGTTTTCCAAGACGTGCTCGCTTTAGTAGTTTTGCACTGGAGCTTGTGATGAAAGCGTGATCATTTTTGCTAATATGGATCGTCCATAGTGACGTGGGATGAGGTTTTGTCTTTTCTTTTCTTTTCTTTTCCCGCAGAGATTAAGGCTTCGGATTTATTTATTCCCCCCACCCCCCAAAAAAAAAGACTAGAACACGTTTAAATCCTGTTGCCCTGTCACAATAAAACCTCTACCGCCGAAACACAACAACACTAAGTATTCTAATCTCAGTAAAATATCTTTATGGCTATAAATAATGTAAAAAAGAGGAACTGTAACACTTCCAGTTTTTGGCAGTAATTCCTCCTTTCAAGTGATACCATCAAGTGATGCATTTTTTTTTGTTTGTTTGTTTGTTTTTGTTTTTTTTAAGTGATTCCGATTGCCCAAAATGGCCGCCGTCCATTACATTACAGTGTTTAGCTACATGTCGGAGTGTCGTTCGTGTTTACAGAAGACAGTCCTAAACAAATTGTAAAGAACCGAATCCAATGACTTCTATTACTTTTGCGCACTGCACCAAATATAAAGCGTAAATAATCATCAAGAATACAGACCAAACTGCTTTATGATGAGATTTTACAAGCGATCTAGACCTAAGAAAGTGCTGGAACACTCTTGTGTCATGCTGTTACAGGAAAATAATCAACTACGGGGTGAGTTGTCAAATAATAAAGCCCGTTATTTTCCCATCACGGCACGTTCTGACGTTCCATCGTCCTATTCCTCTTACGCTACATCAGCTTGTCCACGGTTACACTACAAAACGTCGAACGTCCTGTTCTCTATAAACAGTCGTTCCCTCAGGAGCCTCTCTTTTTTTCTTCTCTCAGACAACAACAACAACAACAACAAAAAAAAAAAAAAAAAACATAGCCTGTCACGTTTACGAAAAACCGAAAACGAGCGTAAACTGTCCTGAAGATGTCGGGAAATGTTAAAATTACAGCTTTAAGCGTCACCGAAGCGCTGACACCGGAGACTCCTTCCTTTACTGTTAGATAAACATCTCCTTACGGAAAACTCAAGATTTTTTATTTATTTATTTATTTTTTCACCGTAGCTGAATAGCGTGATGTTTTCATGATATCGTCGTACGCGTGTCCGGATATCGGATACCTCCCGATGGAAACGCAGAGATGTTATTACACGTACGTATACAAGTGAAGGACGACCGAAGGACCAAAGGAGTCGCTTCATCTGTGGACGTCTGGGTTTGGTGTTAGAGCGTGGGATCCAGCTCTAGACCCAGAGACGTCTCGCATTGATTTAATGTCTGCATTTTTTTTCGGTGCCGAACATGTGCACACGGTGTAGGCCTGTAAGGCAGACGATGATGCGGTGCAATAAAAATAAATTGGTCTCTTCGGTTCGTCTGAGAATAAAAGCCACGGTGGCTGGACGGTGGAGGACACAAGGCCTGTTGATGGCGTATAGGACACTCTCAGAAGAAAAAGGCAGGGAGGGGGATGCTTTCTTTTAGCTTGAAATGTGGGTATAGAGTACTGGAATTAGTTTTTAGAGTAATGGTGCCAGGAGAGAAACAAGGAATTGTATAGAATATCACAGAAGTACTTGATGATGTTGCACAGACCTTGCTGGGAATTGGGTAGATCTGAGGATCAGAGAGTAATCAGACTCACCTTGGGAATTGTCTGAGGTTGTGATAACCCCTGCGTCCTGAGCTTTTTTATCAGGCACGGAGCTCTGGCGTCTTTGTGCCAGAAGACGCGCAGTTCTGGGTTGGTGGAGCTCCAGGGGAGCAGCATCCTCTCCCAGACGCGCCGGGGATGGGGTTCTGGGGTCGCTGGTGGGTGGCTCGATGGTGGTTTGCGCATCTGCGGACAGCACGGTGGGCGCTGGAGTCAGGCCGGTGAATGATGCGCCGACGCGCAGGCTGGACTGTGGATTTGCGTCACCTGAGCTGAGTATTTGGCGAGGTTTCCTCACCGCATCGTGCGCGCAGGACCACCCGAGGCACACAAGCGCGAGGAGTGAGAAAGCAGGAGACGCGGACATCATCATCATCACCATCATGAGCATCTCTCTCTCTCTCTCTCTCTCTCTCTATCAAACCTTCTCCTCAAACAACAACGGCGCTTCTGCGATCGGATTCCGTCCTCCAATTTCCATTGGGTTATTTAAAAAATATATATAATAAATAACATTTCACTCCAAACTGCGTCCTACTCCATTACATCCAACACGGACAAAAAAAAAATACCCGTCTTTTATCTCCAGTAGCTATAAATCCAGCGCAAGGTGTTTTGTCGATGCATCTTAACCACAGTGCTCAATCGACAAGCAGGAGTTTCAGCCAATCACACAACTCTCCGCTGAGACTCTGGCCAATCACGAAACAGGGGCGGGACTAACGCTGGCTTAGAATCCTCCCTTGCGCTGCAGAATCGGGAAGCGTTCGGCCAATCAGAGCGGACAGACCGCTCACCGCGGTGTGACTTTTCTCCGCGCTGAGTGATCTGATTGGTCAACACGAACGACAGCGGTCGGTGTACTGAAAGACCAAAACGCTAGCAGTTAGACATGAAATAAAGCGGTTTCAGTGCAAATAATCCACGATTTAAAGTCGAAATGTTTGTTTACTGCCTAAAGGATAGACTAAAATGCAGTTAGCTCCATGAAAATATGGAAAAATAAGTTGAACAACCCGTACAATGAGTGATATTCAGAATGTAAACATTGTATAGTGTATAGTTTTATTTCAACACAATATTTTCTCCTCATGTAAGCCTAAAGGCTGGTTTCAAAATTATTGGCACCCCTAGAGTTAATAATAGATTTGTCTGAGAATGTTTCTGTGATGTCTAACAATGTTGGAGATCTTCGATCGTTGTTTTGTTCGCCTATATTTGGGTGCGTGTTTGAGGTCTGTATTGTCTTCAGCCAGGTCTTAACCTCCTGGCAGAAGCAACCACATTTAGGATCTATATCCTGGTACTGGTTTTGGTGGGGAGGGATTGTTAATGCGGCCTGTTAGGTCCAAACAGCTTGTTGTCGAGAATGTGGTGTCTAATAGCTGATTTTGCTGATCTATTGAAGGATATAAACCGATCAGCCATAACATTAAATTCACCCGCCCAATATTGTGTAGGTCCCCCTTGTGCCACCAAAACAGCTCTGACCCATTGAGGCATGGACTCCACAATACCTTTGAAGGTGTGCTGTGGTATCTGGTACCAAGACGTTAGCAGCAGATCCTTTAAGTCCTGTAAGTTGCGAGGTTGGGCCTCCACGGATCGGACTTGTTTGTCCAACACATACCAAAGATGCTCGATCGGCTTGAGATCTGGGGGATTTGGAGGCCAGTTCAACACCTTGAACTCTTTGTCATGTTCCTCAAACCATTCCTGAACAATTGTGCAGTGTGTCTGCGCGCCACTGCTATTAGGGAATACCGTTGCCATGAAGGCGTGTACTTGGTCTACAACGATGTTTAGGTAGGAGGTATGTGTCAAAGTAACATTCACATGAAGGCCAGGACACAAGGTTTCTCAGCAGGACATCGCTCAGAGCATTTACTATTTAGCCAAGTAAATAGTAAATTATTATTATTATTACTATTACTAGTAGTAGTAGTATTGAAGTGGATGCCACTATTTTCATAATTATCATATAGTTATTATAAGTTTATTTGACCAATCCCTTCAATTATATATATATATATATATATATATATATATATATATATATATATATATATAGGTAGAATTCAAGTTCTACTTCATTTTAATGACAGTAAAAGTGCTGTTTATATGATAGAAATGTTATAGCTCTACATTTTGGGTTCTGTTGGTAGAAAATGCAGAATTTAAAGCTTTAATGGCTCCAGTAAATCAGTCTGACACTCCATATTTGCCCAATGTGCCTTATATCAAATGAATTGATGATATGAAGGCAGATGAACGCCTGCCTTGTTTCCTGCAGAGTGTAATAAGGGCAGTAATCTGCTCGGTGTGTCTTTAGAAGTGTTACAGCTCAGAAGTGAGTGTAAATGTCCTGCTGGTGTAAATAATTCAGATGTGAAACTCTACACCTGCACGTTGCATTATTGTATTTTGACCACTAGAGGGCAGCAGTGTGGCACCGCATGTCCTGCACCATGAAGCAGGAAATGGCTTCCTGTCAGAGAACAGTCCACTTTGGGGAAAAATATTCTGAAGAAACTACATGTGCTCTGATTAAGTCCCAGGCTAGATCAGTTTTGGAAAGGTGTGTTTCAAACCCACTGTGAGATTTGGTGCTGACTCTGAGCTGTAAAATAGCACTAACACACTAATAGCTGTGTTGAGGAGAAGGAGAAAATCTGACAGTGTGGGGCTTTTCCCTTGTTTCTCTGCTTATATGGCATGTACCCAGTGTCCAAAATGGTATCCTATTCCCTACTCCATATTCTCTAATCCTTAATCCCTATTCCATATTCCCTAATCCCTACTCCCCATTATCTCCTTCATATTCCCTACTCCCTATTCCATATTCTCTAATCCCTACTCCCTATTCCATATTCTCTAATCCCTACTCCCTATTCCATATTCTCTAATCCCTACTCCATATTCCATCCTTCCTATTCCATATTCTCTAATCCTTAATCCCTATTCCATATTCCCTATTCCATATTCTCTAATCCTTAATCCCTACTCCCTATTCCATATTCTCTAATCCCTACTCCATATTCCATCCTTCCTATTCCCTCCTTCCTATTCCATATTCTCTAATCCCTCCTCTCTATTCCAAACTCTCTAATCCCTACTGCATATTCCCTCCTTCCTATTCCATATTCTCTAATCCTTAATCCCTACTCCCTATTCCATATTCTCTAATCCCTACTCCCCATTACCTCCTTCATATTCCCTACTCCCTATTCCATATTCTCTATTCCCTACTCCATATTCCTTCCTTCCTATTCCCTATTCCATAATTCTCTATTCTCTCTTTCCTATTCCCTACTCCCTATTCACTATTTCCTACTCCCTATTCTCTAATCCCTAATGTCTTCTCCTTAACACCTAGTCCTTATTCTCTATTCCCTACTCCTCACTCATTATTCCATATTCCCTACTCCCTTTTGCATATTCTTTAATCCTTACTCCCTAGTCCCAATTCTCTATTCCCTACTCTTATTCCATATTCTCTAATCTCTACTCCCTATTCCCAAGGCCTTATTCCATATTCCCTGTCCCTCTTGCATATTCTATATTCCCTAATCCCTAGTCCATATTCTCTTCTCCTTATCCCCTAGTCCTTATTCCCTATTCATATTCCCTACTCCTTATCCCCTAGTCCTTATTCCCTACTCCATTTCTTGTAGTAACGAGATTTTTATCTTGTAGTAAAACGAACACACACACACACACACACACACACACACACACACACACACACACACACACACTCATTTCCTAACCTTAAATGATAAACACACAGGGAATAAACAAAGGCAGATTCGACTGAGTAATCCTCAGCCAATCAGATTCCCTCGCCTCTCTACCGCTGACCAATCAGAACATGGTCCCGCCCTCTTTTTTCCTCCGAATCGTCACGGCGAATCCGGTGAGTGGAAGATGACGTGGTGAAGTCAGTTAGCATGGAGGCTAGCTGAACATCTCGACACATATATACACTCGGTTATAACTCACAGATAAAAAAACACAACATTAGGGAAAGATGAAAGATGCGGAAGTGTCTGTGGACCGGAAGACGTTAAAGCGCTCGTGAAACGATGGATATTAGTTTGTGTTAGTTGGAGTTTTCCAGAAGGTAAGATAATGGTTTCAGTCTCCACTGTATACCGATTAGAGATACATTAGCATTAGAGTTAGCATTATAGCGAGCTACCTAATGTTATTAGCGCTCAGTGCTGTTTAGTTAAAACCTTAGCTGTTAGCTAGCGAATATAAAAATAGTTGGAGTCCAGTAAATTAAAAGTTCTATAACGCTTCACATAAACTTGTCTGAAATTATTCTCTAATCCCTAATCCCTAAGTCTCCTCTAATTGGCAAAGTGCATTATGGGTACATCATTTAGACACTAACCATAAGCAATGCATTGTGGGATATATTTTATTTTTATTATTTTTTTTAATTTTACGAATGTGTTCTCACTCAGCGACAAAAAAAAAACATCAATGTTTAAACCAGAATTTTTCAAAAGTCTGCGTAAATCCATTGTTCGCTACTTTACGCAATTATTTCCGCAAAAAAGAGAGAAAAGAATGAAAACCGTGAACTCTCTTGTCCTGCAGGTGGCGCTGTTTAAAAACGTCACAACAATTTCCACGACTACACAAAGAAATTTGCACAGGCAACTATTTGCGAAGGAGCGTTTAACAACGGAGAATGATTGACAGCTGTGTAGGTGTTAACTGACGTTCCTGGAAGCCCCGCCCCCTTCCATTCATCTCACCTTTTAGCTTAAATCGTAAACTTCTCTGTCCTGAAGACTGTTACAAAGCGCTGACACTGGAGACTCCTTCCAGTTTCTCCTTACAGAAATGAACACAGGCTGGAGAGATTTTTTTTTTAGATATCCGTGTTGAATTTTTCAGAGTGACAGACGAGTGATGAGCTCCGTGTGTCCGGTGTGTGAAGTCCCGTCAGCGTTATAAAGCGTCGGTGGTGTGAGAGACGTCAGAGCCGCGGTCCTCTTCTCCGTGCGCTTCACGATGTTCGCCAAGCTGAAGAAGAAGATCGCGGAGGAGGCGGCGACGGCGACGGCCACACCACGCCCCGGACGCCTGCCTCGCTCCTACAGCAAAGAGTCCATCACCTCAGTGGGAGCCGACTCGGGAGACGACTTTGTGAGTCCCTCTGTCTGTCTGTCTGTCTCTCCCTCTTGCTGTCTGTCTCTCTCTCTCTCTCTCTCTCTCTCTCTCTCTCTCTCTCTCCCTCCCTGTCGGTCTCTTTCTCTGTCTGTCTCTCCCTTTCCCTGTCTGTCTCCCTCTCTCTCTCCGTCTGTCTCTTTGTCTTTCTCTCTTTCTCCTTGTTTGTCTGTCTGGTTCTCTTTCTGTCTGTCTCTCTCTCTCCTTCTCTCTCTCCCTCTCCCTGTCTGTCTCTTTGTCTGTCTGTTTCTCCCTCACCCTGTCTGTCTCTGTCTCTCTTTCTCTCTCCCTCTCTCTCTCTCTCCGTCTGTCTCTTTGTCTGTCTTTCTCTCTTTCTCCCTGTTTGTCTGTCTGGTTCTCTTTCTGTCTGTCTCTCTGTCTCCGTCTCTCTCTCCCTCTCCCTGTCTGTCTCTATGTCTGTCTGTCTCTCCCTCACCCTGTCTGTCTCTGTCTCTCTTTCTCTCTCCCTCTCTCTCTCTCTCCGTCTGTCTCTTTGTCTGTCTTTCTCTCTTTCTCCCTGTTTGTCTGTCTGGTTCTCTTTCTGTCTGTCTGTCTGTCTGTCTGTCTGGTTCTCTTTCTGTTTGTCTGTCTCTCCCTCTCCCTGTCTGTCAATGCCTCTCTATCCCTCTCCCTGTCTGTCTCTTTGTCTGTCTTTCTCTCTTTCTCCCTGTTTGTCTGTCTTTCTCTCTTTCTCCCTGTTTGTCTGTCTTTCTCTCTTTCTCCCTGTTTGTCTGTCTCTCTCTCTTTCTCCCTGTTTGTCTGTCTGGTTCTCTTTCTGTCTGTCTCTCTGTCTCTGTCTCTCTCTCCCTCTCCCTGTCTGTCTCTTTGTCTGTCTGTCTGTCTCTCCCTCACCCTGTCTGTCTCTGTCTCTCTTTCTCTCTCCCTCTCTGTCTTTCTCTCTCTCTCCCTGTCTGTCTGTCTGGTTCTCTTTCAGTCTGTCTCTTTATCTGTCTTTCTCTCTCTCTGCCTGTTTGTCTCACCCCCTGTCAGTTTGTCTCACCCCCTGTCAGTTTGTCTCACCCCCTGTCTGTCTGTCTCATCCCCTGTCTGTCTGTCTCACCCCCTGTCTCTGTCTCTCCCTCCCTGTCTGCCTCACCCTCTGTCGGTCTGTCTCTTTTTCTCTACCTCTCTTCATCTACTTTCTCAGTCTCTCTCTCTATGAAATTTTAGTCTGTTTTTCCACTCCCCCTTTCCATCTTTTCTAGTTGCTCTCTCTCTCTCTCTCTCTCTCTCGACCCAGAGCTAGACCCAGTAGCTACAGTGTTCTTGCTGGTGAACTGAGCCTCACATTCAGACCTTTTAAACTGGACATGGTCTTTACTGAACACTTTATAAACTGTATAAACCTCCTCTCTAACACCATTAACACTCCGTATCAGGGCTTCTGCTGGTCACGCGGTCCACGCTGACGCTCATCATATTGACTCAACACGTCCTCGTGAACATCTCCACCCAGCTGGAGGGAGCGTGTACTGAAGGGCAGTCTATCATCCAACCTGTGTAACCCGACACGCCTGTTCCACTGTACACACACACACACACACACACACACACACACAGAGGAGCCGCTCCACTGAATAATTAAGAAGTCTGGTGTATCAGGAGCCGTGAGCCTGACTGCAGCTCTGCTGAAGATCTGAGTTTTTACCTCCATCATAATCTTATAATCAGTACACTGTACGTGCACATAGGAACCGGGGCCGAGCTTAGTTCCCGAACCTAGGGAACCGGGGCCGAGCTTAGTTCCCGAACCTAGGGAACCGGGGCCGAGCTTAGTTCCCGAACCTCGGGAACCGGGGCCGAGCTTAGCTCCCGAACCTCGGGAACCGGGGCCGAGCTTAGCTCCCGAACCTCAGGAACCGGGGCCGAGTTTAGCTCCCGAACCTCGGGAACCAGAAAGAGTTCCTGCTACAGAATAGGTACTAGAATAGGTACACGTGGCAGTAATAGTGTTTCTTTTTATTCTCTCTGTCTGTCTCTCTTTCCTTTCTGTCTGTCTCTCTGTCTGTCTGCCTGTCTCTCTTTCCTTTCTGTCTGTCTTCTTTTTCTTTCTATATGTCAATGTCTCTCCCTTTCTCTCTCACTCTCCTTTTTGTCTGTCTGTCTCTCTTCTCTTTCTGTCTGTTTCTCATCCCTCTTCTCCC